>JACEFZ010003249.1:335000-382500 GCA_014155875.1 Cepaea nemoralis
AAGTTGCTTAAGACAATTTATCATCCCATAGCATTTAATCACATAACTTGTGCTCATTCACATCACAAATGCTCAAATCGTGGCAGGCATTCAGCTTTTACCAAAGATCTCTTGCATATCTTTGGCTTAAAACTGCAAGTCACATACTCGAAACGACTGCCTCACTATCTTACATCATCAGGGAGTGCCAGGAACACCACACATCCTTCACTGACAACAAACACCAGACTCTCTTTAAAGTGTGCTCATTCCATAATTAGGGTGTTTGTAAAGTCTCATTACACCGTATTTAGAACATCTGCTTGTTGGAGAGTATGTTTTTCGTCTTGCAAATGGAAAACATACTCTCCAACAATCTGTTCTAAATACAAAGTGTAGTGAGACTTTTCAAACACTCTTTTCAAGGCCTGTATTGTTATTTTTGTTTATGGTGGATCTATACCCATATGTGATATTTTATTCTTTGTTATTCTTTTGAATAATATTTTTTGTCATAAAAATGAATAATTGTATCCTCCTGTATTCTTTTAGCCACCAATTTTCATTTCATGTCAGTTAACTTACCTTTATGTGCAATGCATCAATATTTTATTTTTTGTTTTTGTATTTTGGAGGGTGTATTACTTCTCCTATGTGTTCTTTGTCTTTAACTCACATTGTTTCATTGGAGCATAAATCTGAGTGGTTTCAAATGCTTGTTATGATAAAGTTGTTAATGAAAATGATGTTTTACAAGTCCTATAATCTCGTAGCAGCTGCATACACATTTAACCAAATATATTTATATTGCACTAAAGTAAATTGACTGAGAACAGTCAAGTGTTCCATGTAACTTAATTTATTTCAATCATATTTTTAAAATTTGTTTTTAAAATTATTTTAAGACACTTTGCATTGATGTTTGTTTCAGACAGTTTTAGAGTTCGTATTTTTGCTTTACTTTAGATGTATATAATATTAATAGTATTCAGTTGTTGTATGTCTGCTCCCTTTCTCCATCCTAGAGAACCCATGGTCTTCAGTATTTTGATTTAGTACAACATTTAATGTTTACCTATATTTTAACTATTTTTTGCTATTTTATTTTTTAATTAATATTATTTGTATTATTATTATAACCAAAGCACTTCAAATGTACATTACTTGATTCGAGATTTTCATGTGTTCTTAGCATTTGTTTTCCTGTAATGTGTATTTTATTTATTAAAAACAAAAGCATCCAAAATTTGTCATGTGATCATTGAAAGAATAGATCAAATACAGAAGCAGGAGACATCTATGCAACATAATCTGAAACAAATTAGAAGTGGAGAGACAGTACAGAGATTACTCTTGTCAATTTAGCTTTGTTTCTTTTTTGTAACACAGAACTGAATATTGACATATTGATTAATCCTCTCTATTGTTTACTTAATAAACATATTTTATTTTATTTTATTATGTTATTTTCATGTTTTTGATAGATATGTTATTGTTCAGTATAAGATTATATTTCGGATTTGTTAGTTGTCTTTATAAGTGTGAAGACAGTTATGCCTCATGCAGAGTGGAATGCTTGAACTGAAAAATCAAAAGATAGGGAGCATCGGTTGGATCTTTCCCCCAGGACACACTGGTGTGTTGAGGAATGTTGCAGATGGACAGATTGGCTGGGTCTGTACAACAGGGCGGGGTATTGGTGCATGATGCGGCCAGAACCATTTGGTATCATATGAATGATGTGGAAGAACAGATAAATCATTATGGCCTGGGGAGATTGGTGCAGTAGAGACTGACCAGAGGATCTGGCAGATATTCATCAGCCATAGGAAAAGTCAGATGGACACATAAACAGACCGCAGCTGGTACCATTAGAATTGGGACTCTTCGCTGGTTGTTGACGATGGGGATGGTGTATGTATGGGAATGTCCTGAGTGCTGTGATGGCAGTTCTTGACTCAATCCAACTCTTTATATTTTTGTAAATAAAACCATAACTTAAATCAAAACTTGCCAGGTCCTTATTATTTGCCATCACTGTAAATTCAATATTACCAAACTCCAAATAGAATTACCTGGCACCCATTTTATGCTACTTTACCAATCGTGGAACTTTGCTTGGTTGAAATAATCTCGAAATTGGGAATAAAGAGGTTGAAATGCAAGAGGATCAAGGTCATTGCACCAGGATTTTATCCGTATATAGGCCAGTCTCTGCAGAATGGCTGCTGAAAGATTCGCACGGAGCATGAAGACATCTTTGAAATGTTGAGATCATGAATCAAATGGTGCAGTCCAAAAACTAACCCACGACCTTCTGAGTGTGAGGCCAGTCCTCTTTGTCACAGAAATCCCTTGGAGAATAAATCCTTGCATACAATCTCAACCCACCATGCAATCACTACTGACAATTCTAAGCATATTCTCCTGGTTTCTGAGGTCTATGCTTCATGTAGCTCTCATAAATTATTGTTCTGCATTGCATTATAGAAACTAAATGTTCATATTTATCTTTAATTATTAATTAGCAATATATGTACATATGTAAAATAGCAATACCATTTTCTATACTTTTTACATTTATGTAACCCGTTTTAAACATTACTTAATTTATTATAAAATATACAGTCATCATATTTACACGTTTTAAATATTACTTAATTTATTATAAACTATACAGTCATTTTTCTCCATAATCTCGTATACTCTCGTAAGTAACGTGACGACGGTTAGAATTAGCAGTGGTTCGAATCGCGTCGATAACTTACGGGGTATGTGAGCCGGCCGCTCAGAAAGCAATGGCAAACTACTGAGCGTAATCTTGCCAAGAAATCAACAATCAGCTGAATGATGCTGGTGTTGACAACGATTTCCTGTAAAGGATATGCAAAACATTTTTTTTATACAGTCATAATATTTACATAATGTTACAACTTCTCATGTGCACGTTACATATGTTCTACTGTTCACCTTCATGTGTCACTTTATTAACAGATTTAGTCCCAAACAAAACGTTGATTTGGATCAAACAAAAATGGATGGCGGAAAATCGGAAGTAGGGGTTTCACAGTTAGACCTACAAGTTGTTAATATGATGGCAGGCATGTTGTATTATTTATAAAATTAAAGGAGGTTGTTTAGGGAAAACTGTTGTATTTAATTGAGACGATTTCACATTGACAGCAATTCAGTGATTTATAAGCCCATGGCAGATAAGACAAGTCACTTATTAATCATCCCATGGTGCTTAATCAGTTAATAAGCAATTTGCAGGGTGTGTTGGAGGCCATGGGAAATTTATGAACCTTAAAGTGTCACTGTCATGTGTCACTGTCATTTACTGCCTATATATAGTACTTAACGGTGTATAACAGAGGGGTCTTGAGCCTGAGGAATTAAGGCCGCCTGGCTAGTGCAGTCGAGGCGAACTGTGCGGTTAGGGTTTTCTTTCTTTATTTTAAATGTAAACGTAGCAAATACTACTCTCATCATCATCATGTGGTAATACCTTTGTAGAATGTAGTTCTGGTCACAACCGGCTGGAGAGAAACTTATTCATTGGCTATGTTCCCTAGCTCATACATTTCCTTGCTCAGCATTCTCTTTGTGGTTGTGTGTTCTCTCTCATGCACATTGACCTCTGTATCATCATCCAGACATGCCCAGCATTCTCTTTGTGGTTGTGTGTTCTCTCTCACGCACATTGACCTCTGTATCATCTTCCAGACATGCTCAACATTCTCTTTGTGGTTGTGTGTTCTCTCTCATGCACATTGACCTCTGTATCATCATCCAGACATGCCCAGCATTCTCTTTGTGGTTGTGTGTTCTCTCTCATGCACATTGACCTCTGTATCATCATCCAGACATGCCCAGCATTCTCTTTGTGGTTGTGTGTTCTCTCTCATGCACATTGACCTCTGTATCATCATCCAGACATGCCCAGCATTCTCTTTGTGGTTGTGTGTTCTCTCTCATGCACATTGACCTCTGTCTCATCATCCAGACATGCCCAGCATTCTCTTTGTGGTTGTGTGTTCTCTCTCATGCACATTGACCTCTGTATCATCATCCAGACATGCCCAGCATTCTCTTTGTGGTTGTGTGTTCTCTCTCATGCACATTGACCTCTGTCTCATCATCCAGACATGCCCAGCATTCTCTTTGTGGTTGTGTGTTCTCTCTCATGCACATTGACCTCTGTATCATCTTCCAGACATGCCCAGCATTCTCTTTGTGGTTGTGTGTTCTCTCTCATGCACATTGACCTCTGTATCATCATCCAGACATGCCCAGCATTCTCTTTGTGGTTGTGTGTTCTCTCTCATGCACATTGACCTCTGTATCATCATCCAGACATGCCCAGCATTCTCTTTGTGGTTGTGTGTTCTCTCTCATGCACATTGACCTCTGTATCATCATCCAGACATGCTCAACATTCTCTTTGTGGTTGTGTGTTCTCTCTCATGCACATTGACCTCTGTATCATCATCCAGACATGCCCAGCATTCTCTTTGTGGTTGTGTGTTCTCTCTCATGCACATTGACCTCTGTATCATCATCCAGACATGCTCAACATTCTCTTTGTGGTTGTGTGTTCTCTCTCATGCACATTGACCACTGTATCATCATCCAGACATGCCCAGCATTCTCTTTGTGGTTGTGTGTTCTCTCTCATGCACATTGACCTCTGTATCATCATCCAGACATGCTCAACATTCTCTTTGTGGTTGTGTGTTCTCTCTCATGCACATTGACCACTGTATCATCATCCAGACATGCCCAGCATTCTCTTTGTGGTTGTGTGTTCTCTCTCATGCACATTGACCTCTGTATCATCTTCCAGACATGCTCAACATTCTCTTTGTGGTTGTGTGTTCTCTCTCACGCACATTGACCTCTGTATCATCTTCCAGACATGCTCAACATTCTCTTTGTGGTTGTGTGTTCTCTCTCACGCACATTGACCTCTGTATCATCATCCAGACATGCCCAGCATTCTCTTTGTGGTTGTGTGTTCTCTCTCATGCACATTGACCTCTGTATCATCATCCAGACATGCCCAGCATTCTCTTTGTGGTTGTGTGTTCTCTCTCATGCACATTGACCTCTGTATCATCATCCAGACATGCCCAGCATTCTCTTTGTGGTTGTGTGTTCTCTCTCATGCACATTGACCTCTGTATCATCATCCAGACATGCCCAGCATTCTCTTTGTGGTTGTGTGTTCTCTCTCATGCACATTGACCTCTGTATCATCATCCAGACATGCCCAGCATTCTCTTTGTGGTTGTGTGTTCTCTCTCATGCACATTGACCTCTGTATCATCATCCAGACATGCCCAGCATTCTCTTTGTGGTTGTGTGTTCTCTCTCATGCACATTGACCTCTGTATCATCATCCAGACATGCCCAGCATTCTCTTTGTGGTTGTGTGTTCTCTCTCATGCACATTGACCTCTGTATCATCTTCCAGACATGCCCAGCATTCTCTTTGTGGTTGTGTGTTCTCTCTCACGCACATTGGCCTCTGTCTCATCTTCCAGACACAAAGGTCAGCATAGCCGAATGGATAAGGGCGCATGCTCTGAAACTTTCGGTCTGCAATTGCTGAGGTAGCTAGTTCAATCCCTAGAACGGTCAGTTTGACTAGAATGTTGACTTCTCGTCCTTGACTTTGGGACGTAAGTTACAAGTACCTCAGAAGTCAGAGTGGGTACGCCTGATGGCAAGAAACACTGGTAGTAGGGAAAGCTAATCTACACACAGAAATCAGTCCAGTGCACTAGTCCAGTAGTAGTGACATCATGCCTTCCATTACTAATCTTTCTATATCAATATGACAATTAATGTGGTCCAGACACTACTCCAGGAGGCGTTAAATGCTCCCATGTTTAGGATACAACATATTGAGATGGGGTGATGTCTTCTTTATCTGGTACTCATTGTATGGGGTTGAGTCATACATTGTGTTTGTTTTCCAGTGTCTTGCCCCTGAGGACATCTTCCACACTCAAAACCAGATGTTGTTTTTCCTAATCCTTCTCCTTCATTCCACTGCCCCTGTTATGCCTTTCGGTGGCAGGTTAGAAACCGTCTAGAAAAGACAATTGTGTATATGTTAGTTTGTTCTGCTGTTCCTCTAATCCTTCACGTGCGGAGCCTTCCTCCTGCTCTCTATCTATTATAACTAAATGCCAGTGAAGTCATATCATATAAGAAAATCATCTTTCAATCTTCCTCTTCTTCGTTCCTCTTTTGAGGTCAATGCGTCACCCATAGTTATGACTCTCAGAGGTCAGTGAGCCCAACTTCAGAATGCAGTTGACTTCCTCTAAACCAGTGGTTCTCAACCTTTTTTTGGCCCGTGCCACCCTTCACCATATTTTCAGAACATCATTCCCCCCTCCTTTCATATTTCCTACCTAAAAATCCCCCCACCCCTACACAGTATACGTAAAAATGGAAGGTAAATATGTTAAAACAGGTCTAGACATCCACATAAAACGTGATTTGTAGGTCTACTTACTTTATAAAATGAATTTTAGAAGGATGAGACGTGCATAACTGTAAAGTATGAAGGGAAAAGCAATATCAAGTAATCGGTTCTTGTATTAACGCAATCTTGAAATGATCTTCATTCCCCCCCCCCCCCCCATGGAAACCCTAAAATTCCCCCCTGGGGGGGGGGGGGGGAATTCCCCACCGGTTGAGAACCACTGCTCTAGACAGATCATATCCAAGGTCAAGGGCTCTATCTACCCATGGGTAGGTGTTACTAATTATAATATTGTCAGGGCAGCAACATTATGGCCTACTCTTTGCCATTTATCTCTGTCATGAGACTTTACACTTGAACAACTTGCACACAGGACTTCCTGTTGTGTCGTGTCTCAAACACTGAAATACTTTGATCATAAATTGAGTATCATATACTGCATCATGTCTCAGAAACTGAAATACTTTCATCATAAATTGAGGATTATTGTCTTATTGCAGTTATTTGATATTTACTTCACGCTGTACCATATAATATTCATTAGTTAACACTGTACCATATAATTCTCAATGTTCCTGTTAGAATAATGGCTGTTTGTGATGCGGAGGTATTGGACAACTGTGGTGACAGCACAGCCTGACTGTATGTGACATCATAAATTATTGGACTCTGGAATTGGACAGGTTCCAGCTTTTCCTGAGTGTAGTAGTGGACGTATATAGTCCAGTCAAATATATAACGTCTATTGTATGGTCTTGGAGTGTCCGAGCAGTTCCAATATAAAGTGTTATTGTATAAGAATAAACTTTGTGTTACGGCCAATCACTGTCTCTGTCTTTATTTGATCTGTTCTGTTGACGTGTTTATGTCATAACTATTCATTCATTCATTCATTCATTCATTCATTCATTCATTAATTCATCGACATAATAACATTCCAGGCAAACTGACATATGCTCCATTTCCCACAGCAAATATCATGCGATGTAGACGATAATTGTTCCAGTAGGTTTTTTTTTTTTTTAAATTCGCATATCTTTTACAGGACATCGCTGTCAACAGCAGCATCTTTCGGCTGTCTGTTGATTTCTTGGCAAGATTACGCTCAGTATAGTTTGCCATTGCTTTCTGAGCGGCCGGCTCAGTTATCCCGCAAGTCACCAGCGGGGGTAGAACCGCTTCCAGTCCTCGCCCGCTACGAGACAGCGTGATAAACGGGATTACGGAGAAAGTGGTGTAACCCCTCGGCCAGAGAGACCGGCTCCAGTAGGTTAGTGGTTGTATATACATCACAATTTTCTCTCATAGGCTTTTCCTTGCTAGAACCTTGTCTAAACCCAAATTACAGCATTCTTAAAAATGTTTCGTCTGTTAATGTGGTAATGGAAAGGCCTTATTCAGTGTGTAGTAAGTTGATTTTTTTCCCCTAGGGTAGATTACGCTCATCAGCACGCCACGACTTTCTGAGCGACCGGCACCATACTTTCATAAGTCACTGGCGCGACTCGAACCCCTTCAAATTCTCGTGCGCTCACGTCAACCACGAGAGTATTCGGGGTTACGGAGAAAGCTGCTAACCTCTCAGCCAGGGAGACCGGCGTAGTAAGTTGATAGCTGTTGTTAATCTCTGCGTGTAAATTGGTGTATAGTAAGTATATCAACCGTTTTGTCATGTGTTACAACATAGATTAATGTTTTTGTTTGTACACTTTAAAATGCATTCAGTGGGTGGGTAACTCTTAAAGCCATTGAAACAGTTTGAAAAATACATTCGACGGTATTGATCGCCCCTCATAGAACATATTGTATTCTTTTTTGAGTGCTAATCAATACCTGCCAGTTTACTCCCTTTGTTGACATTTACCTGACTATATATTGTTACAATATTATTCCACTCTACCTCAAGAATCCTCCTTATTGATGGGAATCCAATTCAAGAACTTAGATTCGTAGATGACACAATCTTCCTCTCAAACAGTAACGGAGATTAGAACAGTTAGTCCTGTCTGTCATGAGACAAGACTAAGATCAAAATCTGTTTCTGAACTTTAAAGCAAAGAATGATAATAAAGTCCCTAGACATCAACTAACAATTGCGGTGTAGCATAAAGAAACCAATATATCTGTCACAAAATGAAACCGTGTGTTTATCCGGTTGATTATTACAGAGGATTTTCGGATTAAGCGGACGATCGACCAGCGACATCTATTTGTACTAACAGAGTAAACACAGTTGTACAGGTTACATCGTGTCAGCCCATATACACATTTGGTGGTGAGTGAGAATGAGTGGATACACCGAGTTGGCAGTTCATTAACAGTTGGAATCACATATATTGTCACCACGGAACAGAAGAGTGACAAGTTTGTCAACATTTGAATGCAGATGGAAGCCGTGAGATCACAGGGGCAGATGTTAAAACGGAAGTACCTAGTACGGAAAACAGTGCATCTGTCAATTCTTGGTTTCCGGAACATCAAGATGATTGGCAGCTTGGTATCGAAACTCTTTGTTGGGAGTTTACAGAAACTAGCTGGCTTGTTTTGAGAATCTAGGCAATTACTGACAACTTTGACAGGATTTAAGCCAGGAAAATAGTTCTTGACAGGGGATGATTTGCCACTGTGCCACCTGTGTGGGGGAGTAAAGGATAACGTCACGTGGACAACTTTGGTAGTTTGCCATATAAACTCGAGTTGAGATCAACTAGGGTGGACTTGAATAATGCTCTAGACAGAGTGCAGGGCACTGCAGTGTCAGTGGAAATAATATCTACCGTGTGTTAATTAGTGACTTAATTTTACACGTGCCTATATGGCAGATGTAGATATGATTTATAGGACTGCAGTAGTGCCATTTAAGGTATAACTTATTATAATATATTCGTTATAATTACTATAGACTGTGGCCTTGTTAAACTATAGTGTGATGATTAGCACTGTTAGTGGAAACTAGCTAGAGTAGTGAAGTGATACTTGGCTCTGTTAGCTAGAATAGACTAGTGAAGTGTTGATAAGCTTTACTAGTTGAGAATTGAGTAATGAAGGATAATTGGGATCTTCCCGTAGGTGTCCCTGGTGGGCGGGGTTCCGCATTCTGTTTGCTGATATTTTTTCTTTGTCATAGCCTGATTCGACTCTAGGTGGGTAGCTAATCTGCTCTGTGACTAAGTCTAGTTAGCTAAAGATCATTAAGCAAGGTGATAGGCTTACACTCAGCCGAAGGGATCAGTGACTAGTACTATCACCAGATGTGTTGTTTCTATCCTAGGTTCCCTACCAGATCCAAGGAAACTCTACAAGTTTTGGGAAAGAATTAAAAAAACCCATTCTGAAGAACACCAGTTCAAGAGTCAATAAAGTTGCATACAGAAACGTAACTTAAGCTAGGAGGAAGTTGATTCACCAAAGATAGTGATGATTACTGATGCACCACACAGCATCAGACAGTAGTAACGAACCGAGAACCGGCTAAGAGTACCTAGTGTTAGTACAGTAACAATGAACATTAGTAATTAGCACTTATGGACTGAATGGTTCGATGTGCAACGAGGATGATCTGTCGACTAACTAACTAACTAACTAACTGCGTACACTGCAAAAGACTTGTGCAGTTTGTTTAGGAACATTAGGAACGGACATTGTGTAGAGTGCAACCGGTCCCTGATTAACTCTTAATACCACCGGTGTCTATTTCGGATGTTCATGAAATTGGATTACCAGAGGTCTACAGAGGCAAAGCATTATCCGGCAAGATGGTTCCGGCAACGGGTGAGACGTACTTGTTCTGACGTAACGTGCTGTGGTCTATCTTTGCTGTGATCAGCTGACTGAGTTGATGTCTGAGAGACAGAGTCTACACACTTTATAGAACACGTCACACATTTTCTTCGCATACACGTCTCATACACGTTACACTTTTATTTTAATAAATTAATCTTTATTAATTTCTAGAAGCAAGAGTTGTTGAGTATGTTGCGTTGGGGAAGTATGAGAAAGGGGGCATAGTACGACAGTGTGAGAGTGATAGGAAAAGGTGTCCATAGGCTGATGGAGTGTGTTGGACGGAAGCTGGTGGATTCTCCAGAATATTGAGAGGAAAAAAAAATATTGTAATGTGGGTGTCGGATCTCCTCACTCAAGGGACGACACTTTAAAGGAGGACACGACATTATTGGGGGCTCGTAAACGTGATCTTTGGACAGCGGGATCTATCGTAAACGTGATCTTTGGACAACGAGATCTCTCGTAAACGGGATCTTTGGACAGCGGGATCTCCCGTAAACGGAATCCTTGGACAGCGAGATCTCCTGCAAGCAGGAACCTTTGACAGTGGGATCTTCTGACAACGGGGTCTTTTGACACGGGATCCTTAGTTATAAGAGGGAGATATCATTTTGGAGAATCCAGCTAGAGTGAATGTGGATAGGGGTTAGGACTAATATCTTACCTGTTCACACTTCACACGTCTGCATAGGTCTGTGGTCCTGATTCTACTCTTGTCACTGAGTGAATGTACTGTGTGTGGTAATATCTAGATTTATAGTACTTGTTCATATATCGGTATAGTAATTTGCAGTTATATTGTACTAGACCTGCTAGCTTACCTCTCTGTATAATGGCCACCCCTAAACTTAGCACGTTAGAATTAAAGGCAAGGGGGGAAGAAATGGGATTGGCTGGGTCTTCTCTAACGGATTACATACAGGAAGTGGAGAGAGAGTATCGTCAAGCGGAACGGGAAGAGCGAAAGGCCGAGTTGGAATTGAGAAGGGAAGCTGAGCAAGCAGCTAGGAAATTTGAAGCTGAGCAAGCAGCTAGGAAATTAGAAGCTGAACAGGAAGCACAGAAAAGGGAGCACGAGTACCGGATGAGGGAACTCGAGTTGAAGAGTCAATCTAATGGAGAAACTGAGGGAGCAGTTGGAGGTTCCTCCATCCCAGGATCAACACCAGTAGGTGGACATGGGTACCATGCTATGAAGTTTCCTTTAGCGGTCTACGAGGAGGACAAAGAGAAGATTGATCAATACCTTCAACGCTTCGAGGCTATGTCAGTTGCTATGGGTTTGGAGCGTAACAAATGGAATCTTAAGCTATCCCAGGGATTACGCGGGACGGGATACGAGGTTTATACTCGCCTGCCACCAGGACATGAGAACAATTATGATGAGTTAAAGACGGCTCTGCTGAAACGATTCGAGGTTACGTCACATACCTACCGGAAAAAATTTCGAGCAGCGAAACGAGAACCGGGAGAGTTGTTTGCCGCCTACAGTTTGCGTCTTAAATCTTATCTCCATAAGTGGATGGATTTGGCTGGGTTCGCACATGACTATGAGAGTCTGGAAGAGCTCATGGTGGTCGACCAGCTGAAGAAGCAAATGTCTAAACCTCTCAGGACGTTCCTGGGAGAACAAGGAGCGGAACGTATTGACCTCGTGAATAAATTAGCAGAACGGTTCGTCGAGGTACATGGGGAGGCAGGGGAGAACCTTTCCACCAACACCAAAAGTCAAGAGAAACATGACAAGAAGAAAGCCAAAAAACTCAGGAACCAAAAAGTGGGAACCTTATGTGCACAAATCAGAGGATAGTTCAGAGAAGAAGAAGGAGGGAAGCAAGAGCACCTCAAGCTCTACACCAAAACGACCGTGGTCGGATAAGTGGTGTTCAATTTGTAAGTCACCCTCTCCACAATACGAGGGATTGCAAATCGAAGGCTAAGAACCCTCACTTTGCAGCATGTCAAGTGACTTCCAAGGAGGTTGTCACGGAAAATGCCAAGGTCAACAAGGAAGCTCGCCACCAGGAGAGCTCATTCAAGTCCGACAATAGAAAATCTAGGACAGGGAAATGGTGCAACCAATGTCAGTCAAACACGCACAATGCTATTGACTGCAGGGGAAAGTCAGGAGACACTCAATTCGTCGTGTGCTCAGGGAAACCTAAGGTGGAGCCCACCGAACAGGTCGAGGCCGAGGAAGAGACTCCAGACCAGGAAAAACCACCTGTAGTGGAATTGGTAGAGGTTAACGGTCGTCAAGTGGAGTGTTTATACGACACAGGACTGGACGGGGAGGCCGTGATTTCTGCGGATCTGGTACATCCAGAACAATTCACAGGTGAAACATTGGATATACAGCCTGCACAGAAGAGTGCTGTAGTCATGAAGTTGCCCATTGCTAATGTGGAGATTCGGTCACGGTACGTCACCGGCACCATCAAGGCCGCTGTATTGACCGATCCCATTTTTTCCAGTCATCCTAGGTTGCCGGTATGTCTTTCTGGGAATGCCCAGGGAGCCAATTCATATGGGAGCAATGCAGACTCGCTCTCAGACGAAAACGGAAGAGGCAGACGCAATGGTGACTAACCCAATGCCGGGGGAGCTACGAACTGCCCAGAGTGAGGATGATACTTTACGTCCTTGCTACAAAAAGCTGCAGAAAAGTGCTGATCCACCAGGACGGGGGCAGTACTACATGAAGAATAGGATACTCTACAGGAGAGCAGGAAGGGGAGACAACCTATACGGTCAGTTGGTCGTCCCGAAAGCTCATCGGTCCCAGATTTTTCATATGGGGCATACCATCTCCTTTAGTGGACACATGGGTATTGCCGCCACCATGCAGCGGATTTCCTGCCACTACTATTGGCCGGGAATGACAGATGATGTGCGTCGGTATGTGAAGTCATGCCCTGAGTGCCAGAGGGTGGCACCGAAACACTGGACAGCACCGGTGATGTTGGGTGAGATGCCCATCATGAACTCTCCTTTCGAGAGGGTAGCCATCGATATCGTGGGTCCCCTTCCCAGGACTAGGAAGAGGAACATGTATATACTTACAATGGTGGATTGCTGTACAATGTGGGGTGAGGCGATACCGTTGACCACGATTGACTCGAAAAGAGTGGCGGACGCACTGATGGAGGCCTTTACCAGATTAGGCTTTCCGGATCAAATTCTGACGGACAATGGATCTCAGTTTTGTGGAAAACTCATGGAGGAGGTATTTAGGGTGTTTCACTCTAACCACATACATACCAGCCCTTACCACCCTCAAGCCAATGGACAAGTAGAGCGTTTTCAACGGCACGTTGATGACAATGCTCAGGAAATTAGCGCAGGAAAAACCTGATAGGTGGGATGAATATATCCCAGCAGCACTCTTTGCCTATCGGGAAGTTCCTCATGGCTCAACAGGACTACCACCCGCTACGTTGCTGTTTGGTCGTCCAATCAAAGGACCGTTGGAAGCCATGTTGAGGAGTTGGACTGAAGAGGGGACGTCAGAAGAAGTGATCTCATCCTATCAATACGTGGAGGAACTGAAAGAAAAACTCCACAAGGGATGGACTCTGGCAAATCAAAACTTGAAAAAGGCCAGGAAAAGACATGCGGCTTACTACAACCGTAGGTCTAAAGAAAGATCTCTAGGGGTAGGAGATAAAGTCTTGTTGTTACTCCCAACGGGAAACAACAAACTGGAGATAGGTTGGCAAGGACCATTTCCCGTGGAAAGGGTGATATCCAGAACCAACTATCAGATCCGGATCCGGGGAAAGTCGAAGATTTTCCATATCAATCTCTTGCGGAAATACGAAGAGAGACCCGGAGACAAGGCAGCTCACCTCATGGCAATGGCAGTTGCAGTGGAGACAGAAGTGGGAACCAGCGAGGGCAGGGAATATCCCTTGGTACACCAGGAAACCTATAGGGATGTGCAAGTGAACCCTGATCTGACCTCCCAGGAGAGGGAAAGGATAACCCAGGTTCTCAAGTCTCATAAGGAGATACTGACTGATAAACCTGGACGAACGAGGTTGGTTGAGTTCGAGATGACTTTGACCACACAGGAGCCTGTTCGCCAAAAGGTTTACCCAGTGCCATTCTCTAAAGAAAAGGCCCTGGAGGAGGAAATACAAAAACTGCTGGAGGATGACGTGATTGCACCATCCACATCCCCATACAATGCGGGGGTAGTTTTGTTACGCAAACCAAGTGGAGAACACAGGTTGTGTATAGATTACCGACTGCTGAACAGTCATACACAGTTTCAGGTGGAACCTTTGCCGAATCCAACTCAGTTATTCGCTAGGCTCCATAAGGCTCGGTACTTTTCAAAGGTGGATCTGAGTCGGGGGTACTATCAGATACCAGTCAAACCGGAGATTCGACCACTGTTAGCTTTCAGTACACCCAGTGGACACTACGAATTCAAGGTCATGCCCTTTGGACTCAGCAATGCACCTAGTGTGTTTACACGCATGATGAGGACTTTACTAGATCCGTTACAGGATCCGTCCATCATCTCATTCATGGATGATATTCTGATTTCCAGTGACAGCCTGGATGACCACTTACAATCCTTGGAGAGAGTGTTTAATAGACTAAACGGAAGCAGGGCTTACTGCTCGTCCAACCAAGTGCATGATTGGTTACCAAACTCTGGAATTTCTAGGTCACACCATCACTCCAGGACACATTGTTCCAGAAGAGAAGAACCTGGAGAAAATCAGAAATGCACCAAGGCCAAAAACGAAGAAGGATGTGCGATCTTTTCTCTCGTTGTGTGGGTTCTACCACAAATTTATCCCACATTTCACTGAACTGGGAGCTCCGTTGACGGAAACCTTGAAAAAGGGATTACCGGATCAAATCATTTGGACACCAGAATGTGAGAATGCCTATAGTCAGTTAAAGGAGGCCTTGGTCAGCAAACCTGTATTACAGCTCCCTGACCTTTCCAAACCATTTGTGTTGAGAACGGATGCAAGTGCGATTGGAATTGGAGCCGCTTTGTTACAGGAAGGAAAATACGATGCTTCGGTTTTGAAACCTGTGGCATACGCAAGTAAGAAACTTCTACAGGCGGAGAGGAATTATTCAACCGTCGAGAGAGAATGCTTGTCCCTCGTATGGGCAGTGCAAAAATTGCAGCCATATTTGTATGGAGTTAAGTTTCGGGTCCAGTCAGATCATCAGCCCCTGATGTTCCTGGCTACTTCTCAGAAGCTCAACGCACGTTTGATGTGGTGGTCGTTGTTACTTCAACCGTATAATTTCACAGTAGAGTACATTCCTGGGAAGGAAAATGTTGGAGAGGACTTCTTGTCAAGACACCCAGCTCCTGAAGAAGAAGAATGAATCATCTGGATTAAACTCACGGTGGAGAAGAGTGAGATGGACTACTCTCTTAGGAGGGGGCCTATGTCACAAAATGAAACCGTGTGTTTATCCGGTTGATTATTACAGAGGATTTTCGGATTAAGCGGACGATCGACCAGCGACATCTATTTGTACTAACAGAGTAAACACAGTTGTACAGGTTACATCGTGTCAGCCCATATACACATTTGGTGGTGAGTGAGAATGAGTGGATACACCGAGTTGGCAGTTCATTAACAGTTGGAATCACATATATTGTCACCACGGAACAGAAGAGTGACAAGTTTGTCAACATTTGAATGCAGATGGAAGCCGTGAGATCACAGGGGCAGATGTAAAACGGAAGTACCTAGTACGGAAAACAGTGCATCTGTCAATTCTTGGTTTCCGGAACATCAAGATGATTGGCAGCTTGGTATCGAAACTCTTTGTTGGGAGTTTACAGAAACTAGCTGGCTTGTTTTGAGAATCTAGGCAATTACTGACAACTTTGACAGGATTTAAGCCAGGAAAATAGTTCTTGACAGGGGATGATTTGCCACTGTGCCACCTGTGTGGGGGAGTAAAGGATAACGTCACGTGGACAACTTTGGTAGTTTGCCATATAAACTCGAGTTGAGATCAACTAGGGTGGACTTGAATAATGCTCTAGACAGAGTGCAGGGCACTGCAGTGTCAGTGGAAATAATATCTACCGTGTGTTAATTAGTGACTTAATTTTACACGTGCCTATATGGCAGATGTAGATATGATTTATAGGACTGCAGTAGTGCCATTTAAGGTATAACTTATTATAATATATTCGTTATAATTACTATAGACTGTGGCCTTGTTAAACTATAGTGTGATGATTAGCACTGTTAGTGGAAACTAGCTAGAGTAGTGAAGTGATACTTGGCTCTGTTAGCTAGAATAGACTAGTGAAGTGTTGATAAGCTTTACTAGTTGAGAATTGAGTAATGAAGGATAATTGGGATCTTCCCGTAGGTGTCCCTGGTGGGCGGGGTTCCGCATTCTGTTTGCTGATATTTTTTCTTTGTCATAGCCTGATTCGACTCTAGGTGGGTAGCTAATCTGCTCTGTGACTAAGTCTAGTTAGCTAAAGATCATTAAGCAAGGTGATAGGCTTACACTCAGCCGAAGGGATCAGTGACTAGTACTATCACCAGATGTGTTGTTTCTATCCTAGGTTCCCTACCAGATCCAAGGAAACTCTACAAGTTTTGGGAAAGAATTAAAAAAAACCCATTCTGAAGAACACCAGTTCAAGAGTCAATAAAGTTGCATACAGAAACGTAACTTAAGCTAGGAGGAAGTTGATTCACCAAAGATAGTGATGATTACTGATGCACCACACAGCATCAGACAGTAGTAACGAACCGAGAACCGGCTAAGAGTACCTAGTGTTAGTACAGTAACAATTAACATTAGTAATTAGCACTTATGGACTGAATGGTTCGATGTGCAACGAGGATGATCTGTCGACTAACTAACTAACTAACTAACTGCGTACACTGCAAAAGACTTGTGCAGTTTGTTTAGGAACATTAGGAACGGACATTGTGTAGAGTGCAACCGGTCCCTGATTAACTCTTAATACCACCGGTGTCTATTTCGGATGTTCATGAAATTGGATTACCAGAGGTCTACAGAGGCAAAGCATTATCCGGCAAGATGGTTCCGGCAACGGGTGAGACGTACTTGTTCTGACGTAACGTGCTGTGGTCTATCTTTGCTGTGATCAGCTGACTGAGTTGATGTCTGAGAGACAGAGTCTACACACTTTATAGAACACGTCACACATTTTCTTCGCATACACGTCTCATACACGTTACACTTTTATTTTAATAAATTAATCTTTATTAATTTCTAGAAGCAAGAGTTGTTGAGTATGTTGCGTTGGGGAAGTATGAGAAAGGGGCATAGTACGACAGTGTGAGAGTGATAGGAAAAGGTGTCCATAGGCTGATGGAGTGTGTTGGACGGAAGCTGGTGGATTCTCCAGAATATTGAGAGGAAAAAAAAAATATTGTAATGTGGGTGTCGGATCTCCTCACTCCAGGGACGACACTTTAAAGGAGGACACGACAATATCTGTGGCGAAGGCGTAGCAAACGCGATTCACAATCCCCATACGTGTTTGAAACCAGCTGCAGGCAATTTGAAAGATGGCCGCCTTGTGTTGTTTTTTAACAATGGTATGAGCGTCGGTTGTTCAGAAAGTAATGGCAAACTTCTGAATGTTAACTTGCGTAATCATTATTAATACAGACATAAAAATCAGTCCAATGCACTAGAACTAGTGGTACTTGAGTTCACAGCGTGCCAACGTTAATAAAAACAAAATTATTGAAAGAAAAAAACAAGGTTTAGGCAAAACGATCGACTTCATTGCACCGAGTTGTATCCCACATAGCTCGGTTTCTTTACACAGAGCGGTCTGCTGAAAGTGCCCCACAAAGAATGAACTCCGTAGCTCCAGCGACGACCCGCAGGAGCCTCCGAGAAAACTACACTCGTGAACTGAACGATGTAGCTCAGAATCGAACCCTTAACCTTTGCAGCGGGAGGCAGGCGGAGTAACTACTTCGCCACGGAGAATCCCATTTTAACTGATTCAGTGCCGAGGGATAATATATTGCCATATGTGACCTCCCGTTTAGACAGAAGGACGATATATCGCCATACTAGGGTCATTGCCTTAATTATTTTGTTTCTTGGTATCTTCCTCAATTGCAATGCTCAGTGAACAGAAATAATGATAATACTTTTGATCATTTGATTGTGTTCGATGTTTGGTCCAAACCTACTTTTTATTTTGCAATGTATCAGTTAATCATTATTATGAGTCGGTCGCACAACATCAACAAACATATTAAAGTAAACATGTTGAGAATATACATCTTTCCTTAGAAAGGGTCCGGATATTTAACAGGAATAATCGTTCCTGAAGAACATACGGGTTGTTGATAGCAGGAGACTTATTGGTTATATGTTGTAAGTCCCATAATGTAGACCAGGCTGCACTCTGTGGGTGATGTAACATCTCACCAGCCACTGCGACTTCTGAAGAAATGACATGGTACCCATGTCAGACTGGGAGCTAATGAACAGGCTGATAGGCTTACAGGGAATACACCTCTTGGTGGTAGATCACCCATGGACAAGGGGCTAGGTGGAGAAGGCGTGGGAACAGATTGAGAATCCGTATGTAGAAAGAATGATATTGCGGGGGATTTACAGGGGTTCTGGGAGAATGTCAAAAGCAGAGAGGGAAGACAAGGAGAGCTTTCAACCAAAGCGGTGGGATTGATTAATAGTGTGGCCCTTCGCTGGCTGTTGAACGAGGGGACAGAGCGCGTGTGGGAATGTCCTGAGTGCAGTGATGTCGGTTCTTAGCTCAACTTAACTCAAATCAACTGGCTGAGAGCTGTGGTAGCGCCGTGGCTAGTCGCTGGCCTCCTCGACCGGAGGCACGGGTTTGGATTCACATCAGAGCGAACTTTATTTAAAGAAAATGGGCCTGGGTTCCCAGGTCGACCCAGTCTACCATCTGTACCATGATATGTCTGGGGAAGTGAAGGCGATGGGCTGGATGTTGGCATCACTCCTGGACTGGCGATTGGTTTACAAAATATGGGTTTAGCACCATATACCCATCCACCTTACATGGTCCTTTAGTTAATGTTAGGTCGGTGTAACATGATGGATCAGACCCCCACATTCCCAGCCCGACACATTCATAAAAATACTTTACGTCTGAACGGGGACCATCCCAGATAGAAGGGCTATTCTTAGATTGTAGGTTCCAGAAAGCGGTGGGGTATTGCAGCGGTATGCGCTTGCTTTTTCATTGGCTAATAAGTAATGAGCCCACGCTATTCCCTAGGCCACATTTGAATATTTAGTAGTTTGAAGCGGGATTCCACCGGGAGCGGTAGCTATGTGTGATGTGGAGACGCAGAAATGCCCTGAAAGATTCTATAATATATTGTTCTCTGGACAACAGGTACCACTTTAAAACATACTTAATGTTGTATTTATGCCTAGTGAACGAAAGAGAAGAATATATGAGTATTTTATGAAGAAAATGTGAAAGTGAAAACCTAACTTCTGTGCGCCAGTATTCTGAACACTGCATCTTCAACCTTGACAGGTCTTTCACGCTGTAATACTCCAAGTGCATATCATTCCTCTGTTGTGACTGGTTGCGTATGCTTGATGAATGTATAGTACACTCAATGCAAATTCGCAAACCCTTGTGCATTGCCAAATGCCTAGGATGACTCATTCTTAATCCAACTGTACATTGCTCTTGTGAGTTAACATTTGGCAGTCTGGATTGGAATGCGTGATGTAAACATGTACAAGCTCCTTTGTAAATGCTGAGAATGTTGGAGTGAGTGAGTTGGTGATTTGATAAGTAGCCTCCCACATCTAGTAGAAGGAAAGATGCTTCAATATCCATATGTAAGCGGGATGTGTGTGGCACGCCAGAATTGCAAAGTTCATGTGATGCCTGGTGGCTATATGCTCAAGAGAATTAATACAATTTCTCTCTGAAGTATTACACTGGTACCTCTACTGTTGGTTGGTTCATATAAACTAGTTCTTAAGAGAACCATAGGTGTGTGAACCTGTGTCTTAGTTGGCTGAATATAATGTATGGCTCATGCAAATTTACAAGGACTAAACATGTTTTTCCCATATGTGCTTTGGTGCATATGTGAACAATTGCTCATGCAATTTGGTTTCTTTTACCTACTGTGGTAGATATGGACATTACTCAGTGGGGAAAGGACACATGATGATGGTGATAGTATGATGTACTTGTGAGCCAAGTCTGATTCACAGTGCCTGTCTCATGTTGCTATGTCACAATGCTTGCTCATGCTGCTTGCCTTCAAATGCTTGTAATTGTGTAAGCTACCCCTGTCTCAGGATATAGACTTGTGATTACCACAGAGGAGGTGAATAATAAAACATATCACCCACAGTACATCCAAGTGAACTACACTTCATTATCAACCAGGAGAGGTGTGCTTGGTCAACACCCCTCTCTGAACCTCCCCATCTCCAATCTGTGTATGTTGATGTATGATAACATTATCTTTTAACACATGTAAAGAGATGATGTGCCATTTTGTACATCAACAGAGAACAAACAGGATGGTGGAGAGGCCTTTATATCATCTGGGACAACTAACCAGTAGTCCCTAAATCCAGAACCAACTCCCTATAAGTACCCTAGGGAAAATCACAGATGACCACAAGCTGAATTGCCAGCCTTTAAACCTGTGCCCCAAATGGAATACTTATTCATTTTCCTAGAATTCCAAAATACAGGAATGTCTTGGAGGATTTAATCTCAGCTCCAACCGCTGAATGTCAAAAGGAGAGGAATAGTTCTGAAGACTTCAATGATTAGAAGTAGAGTGACTCTTATAATGATCCTGACAGTGATCATAATTATCAGAATCATCTCAGAACGAAAACAACAAGTCTGGTTGTTAACCCCATTCAAGAAGACTGGTGAAATGACTAGTGCAATGGATTGTTTGGCTAGGACTTGTCTTGGTTAATCTCCAGCCTGGTGCTCACACAGTGTTTAAGAATGAAGACTTGAAGAGTAAGTGAGGTGGACTGGATATGTGAAGTCCCCAGTGACAGTTTTCACAGACAGTCTGGTCAACAGGGAGATTCCGTACTTTGTCATCACCACCAGTTCTGTTCTCAAGAGGAATGAATCTGCCATGGAACTTATTATAGGAAGTCTGCAACCTGGAGCTTTCCCAACATCAATTGCTGATGATAACAGGGTGCCAACTGATCCAGAAAAGTAGTTCCTTCCTTGAGTTTCCCATGATAGGATTTTATCAAATTCCCAAGAGACAGGAATTGATGACAGATACTGTAACTGAGTGTTGTAGTTAGAGAAGAGAGGAGGAGGAGAGTATAGTGATTGGGTGGTGGAGAAAGGGGGAGGTGGTGTATCATGTTTATCTACATGCATGTGTGACATATTTTGTACATTTTATATGTATTTGTTGAAGTGTTGACATGCCAGGAGATGAAACAATGGTCATCACTCGACTCACCATCAGCTCAATAAAGTGTATTTAATGAAGCAGTGTTTTAAGTACATGTCTCAGGAGAATGTCTTGTACAGTTGCTGTCAAGTATTGTCTCTGGTGACTGTCTTAAGTTACTGTGGTTGGTTACAGATATTGTGAAAAGTCCTGTATAGATGTTGTCAAGTATCTCTCATGATGTATGTCTTGTACAATTGTGGTGTAAACAATTCTATGTAAATGTATGTCCCACTCTTGTCATGAACATGTCATGTAGATATCTTGTTCAACAGATGTTATGTGCAGTTATTGTTGAAGGTTGTTTGTTACTATTGAAACCTAAAGTCCTAAGATATCATTGGAAGACTGACATAGGTCATACTGACATAATAGATAAATAAGGGAAGATCTAATGTGACGGACGAACAGCACACTGTCAACAGTATAATGAGTGAGATGGATCCTCAGTTGTACAGGGGCGAAGAGTCCAGATCTCCTTTTGGTCTTGAGGGAACCTTTTACTTCTTTTATAAATTTCTGTGTAGATACATGGTAGTCTCACAGTGGGGATTGAGCCAAGGAAAAATGGTTCTCCAAAAAGGCTATTGCGGGAATGATTATCTCATTTAAGAGACCTCTAGACAAAACGTGCAAAATCATATCCTTTATCTTGTATATTTATTATTCAAGATATATCTCCAGAGAACACTACTATCTATATCCTCTATCATCAATCAAACATGTCACAGTCGGGTCCAACTAGGAGCCCAAGTTAATTAATAAAAGACCTCGCCTAGAAGAGGATTCAAACACTTGACCAATGGGTCGACAGGCACAAACGCTAGCCACAGCTCCCTGCTGGTAGGTAGGCCAAAACAATGTTCGCATATCCTTTACAGGACATCGCTGTCAACATCAGCATATTTCAGCTGATTGTTGATTTCTTGGCAAGATTACGCTCAGTAGTTTGCCATTGCTTTCTGAGTGACCGGCTCACATACCCCGTATGTTACCGACGCGGTTAGAACCGCTACCGATTCTCGCAGTCGTCACGTTACTCATGAGAGTAGTCGGGATTACGGATAAAGTCGCTAACCTCTAGGCCAGGGAGAGCGGCTGGTAAGTAGGGCTGGGTTTTATTATAGGCAAGACACCACGCCCCCTTCCGAGAGGTATAAACTTGTGTTTACTGGGGATTAGATCCGTTACCAGCTGCGAACATGTTTAGGGGTATGAGGTCCACCTGGAACTCCAACATGTCTAAGGGTATGAGGTCCACCTGGAACTCTAACACTCCGGGCACCATTTAAAGTATGGACGGTGTGGATTTATGCATAAACGCAAGCTGGTATACTCTCGCAACCATCTTATCCCGGGTAGTGTTTCGAACGTCTAGCATTCTCGGATAAGTGCGAAAGAACTATGAGAGGCCGTATGCACATTGCGCCCGTTAAAAACCTCATAACGGATATCTAAGGAGTATCGAAAATCTGCCGCACCCCAGGTTACATTTCTTAATTATAAAAATCCACCCACAAAAATTATATTTTAAACAAGGGCTATTCTGGTTTACACACACTTTGGTCAGCTCCTGTACTACAGCGTTCGTGTACTGTAATGAAATTCTCTTTGTGGTATTTATAGAAGGAGACTTGAGTACCTATAAAGATTTACGTGAACAGTGGTTGAAACGAAAGGAAACGAAACACATCTTTGCCTGTAGAACTCAACAATGTGTGTAGCACGTGTTGATTTATTCATTTCAAACAAGAAGGCACGGAATCTGCCCCTGATTGACCATGACTAATTGATAAACAGAGAGGGATCACTGTGGAAGAGTACCGCATGCATGATGTCTGTTCCCATAGTGAAATCTTCGAACGCACATCGATCTATCGAAGAACTATTGAGACACTAAGTGCTGCTGGTTCGAACAACTGCACAGTTGAAATCAGAATCACGACAGTGTCACGTGCGTATTTATAATCAGCTGTGGCGAGGTCACGATGATTACAACTTCGCAGATTTGTTTTGAAATATTTGAATATCCAGAGCTAGTGGACATGTATTTTGTAATTTTGTGAACATATACCTTGTGTGACCAAGTATTTCCATACCTGCAAAGTGTTCTAAATAATTTTGTAACTGGATGGTTAGTATTAATTCATGTTACTTTACAACCTCTTGTTTTCATATTCTTGAATTTTGAAGCCGTAAAACTAAATGGTAGAAAAACAAACAGAGTAATACTGTCCATTGTACCTTTAACTATGCGACAAGTTGCAGGAAATGGCACAACATTCTCATCACATACTGTGGCTTGGTAAGGAAATCGTTTGTAATTAGATTGTACGTACTTTAACCCATCCCCCTCTTCTTCTTCTTCTTCTTCTTCTTCTTCTTCTTCTTCTTCTTCTTCTTCTTCTTCTTCTTCTTCTTCTTCTTCTTCTTCTTCTTCTTCTTCTTCTTCTGCCTTTTATAGCACATGGAGTACCTACTAAAACAACTACACCAAACCGTCCTATCGTTTACTACTGCTGCTTCCATGTGCTCACATATTATTCATCTCTGCCTCGAATTATCTTCTCCGAGTGGTTGAGTTTTCCCTCTGTTTATTTTGCCCTGTACGATCCAGAAAAACGACTGTTTAGATATACTATTCTCAGGTTTTCTCAGTGTGTGTACAACCTACCCCGCACCACCATCTTCTTCACTTTCTTCATTCACTTGTATTTGTCTAGTTTCTCCATGAGCTCCACGTTTGTGATTCTGTCATACGTTTTAGCCTGCCAATTGTGCACAGGCACTAATTAAGAAATCTAATGCTCCGATTTCATTTTGTAATCTTATTGTAATATTTTTTTCTTTTCCATTAAATGTTGTCTACATTGTCTCCTAAATATATTCAAAACAATGTTTTCCCGCAGTGAATGCAAAGAATACCATGAGCAGACAGGAAAACCGATGATCATGTCCTACAAGAAACAAATGAAAACAGTAAACTGATTTGAGAAATTAGACGTAGGCATTCAAAATGATTTGGATAGTTTATGCGAAGAAATAAATTGGAGAATTTGGTGACAACTGACACGACTGAGGGGAAAAGAACAAGGGGAAGGCAAAAAGGTAACTATATGGATGGCTTGGCCATGTGGTATGGTCGAGACAAGAACATAGAGCTGATCCACGACTCTGGTGATCGTGTAGCATGGAGAGACATTACCGCCCGCGCTTATCGGCATGGCACATAATGATGATGAGGTAGCGTGTATGGTGTTATCAGAAGCCCGACCTATCTGCGTGTCAAACAACCCCCATATCTACACACAGGTGTTATCTAACAACAGACTTGCAGTCTTTGCTATGCGCATTATCTGCTGACGTCACATATAACAATAGTAATTACATCTAATCTTGTGTGTTGGGTTTTTGTCAATTGATAGATTGATTGATTGATTGATTTAGGAACCGACATTACAGCATTCGGGACATTCCCATAAGCGCTCCGTCTCCATCCTCTGCAACCAGCGAAGAGTTCCAACACTAATAGTTCCAGTAGCAATCTGATTATATGTCCGTCTCGCCTTTCCTCCGAGCGCCGAGCGTCGGCCAGATCCCCTCGTCACACCTCGTTGTCTCATTCTTACCAGACCATGGTGCTCCATCTGCTCCTCCGAGGTGTACACGTGCTCCCACAAGGCCGCAACCACGTCTGCCTTGTCATGCATCAATACTCCACCAAATTTTGCCGAGCCAGCCAATCTGTCCGCCTGTTCATTCCCCAGCCCACCGGCATGCCCAGGAGAAAAGATCCAGGTGATGCTTACTACCCGTGACCTCCGAAGCGAAGCAAGCCACTCTGCACGAAGCCTACCTGTTCTCACCCTTCTCAGCATGCTTTCTGAGTCAGTTACAATCACAATATGTGTATGTATCGTGTTTTCTATCCAGCGGAAAGCTGCACTGACCGCCTCCACCTCCATTCTTAAGCTAGATGTAGTATTATCATACGCCAGGCTCTCCTGCACCAAACGCCGACCATTAGTTTTTGCCAAGAACCCCCAGGCACTTCTCCTACCTCTCAACACTGACCCATCCGTGTAGATAATCACATCACCCGGGCGAGAATTTTCCTGAATTAGTTGCTGAATTTCCAATTTAAATAACTCAAGTGGGGAATTACACAGCAGGTAAATAGTTCTGTTCCAAAACTGAACCCATGAGACCGTAGATTGAGTTCTTGGAATGAATTAACGATTCTTATTACAGGCGGATACATGTGTATAGTTGACACATTCTGTACTAAATAATGCTGTTGAATGCGTATTTCATTTGTTAAGTCACACTATGCAGAGTCTGGTGACTTTGGAGCTATACTGTAACGTCTTCAGATAGCTTACGGTATACTAACAGGTAATGAATATAAAATAATGGTTGGGACAGGAAAGTTGTTAAAATCAGAGTTAAAGTATGTGGCTGGTATAGGAAAGTTGTTTATTTCATAGTTAAAGTATGTGGCTGGTATGGGACAGTGGTTTAAATCAGAGATAAAGTATGTGGCTGGTATAGGGAAGTGGATTCAGTCAGAGCTAAATATGTGGTTGGTATAGGAAATTGGTTTAAATCATAGTTAAAGTATGTGGCTGGTATAGGAAAGTGGTTTAAATCAGAGATAAAGTATGTGGCTGGTATAGGAAAGTGATTTAAATCAGAGATAAAGTATGTGGCTGGTATAGGAAAGTTGTTTAAATCAGAGATAAAGTATGTGGTTGGTATAGGAAAGTTGTTTAAATCAGAGATAAAGTATGTGGCTGGTATAGGAACGTTGTTTAAATCATAGTTAAAGTATGTGGCTGGTATAGGAACGTTGTTTAAATCATAGTTAAAGTATGTGGTTGGTATAGGAAAGTTGTTTAAATCAGCGATAAAGTATGTGGCTGGTATAGGAAAGTTGTTTAAATCAGAGTTAAAGTATGTGGCTGGTAAGGGACGTTGTTTAAATCAAAGTTAAAGTATGTGGCTGGTATAAGAAAGTGGTTTAAATCAGAGTTAAAGTATGTGGATGGTATAGGACAGTTGTTTAAATCAGGGTTAACGTATGTGGCTGGTATAGGAAAGTGGTTTAAATCAGAGTTAAAGTATATTGCTTGTATAGGACAGTGGTTTAAATCAGAGTTAAAGTATATTGCTGGTATAGGACAGTGGTTTAAATCAGAGTTCAAGTATGTGTCTGGTATAGGGCATTTGTTTAAACAAACAATGAATGTTAAAGTATGTGGCTGGTATATAAAAGTGGTTTTAACCATTGATACAATCCATATAATTAAATCTGTTAGAGTTTTTTCAGAGTAGGCCCTACTGTTGAGTGGTTATCACTGCCAGTAGTTACCATGCGAATATTAATTATAAATGACAAACTATTGAAAATCCATGTAGACTGTCTTTGATTGTTGTGTCGCTTGGTCCATCGTTGCCATTTCGACGACTTCCAGCTTCCTTTCAAATTATCGAAATCTGAATAATTTAGGATGTAAAATCTATTTAATGATCCAGTATGTTGAGATAGTGGATAGCCTTTTCTTGAATTTATTGTCGTAAGAATCACATTTTATCTCAATTAATTTACTGCCCACGTGCCCAGTTATTCATCAAATACATATAAAGCAGTAAGTAAAAAAACTTTCATAATCTAAAGTTCAGTTTCAAAAGTTAGTTGCATATCCTCTTCAGGACGTAGTAGTCAAGCCCAGCAGTTTTTGGCTGTTTGTGATTCCTGGGTAAGTTTACATTCAGTAGTTTGCCATTGCAATTTCATTAAAAACAACAAAGGCGGTCTGCCGCCAAATCTTCCACAGCTGTGTTTCAAACGCGGTATGCGGGATTACGAATTGCGTCTGTAACTCTTTCGCTTTCTTAATATTTAATTTAGGAATCGACATCACCGCACTAGGGACATTGCCATACACACTCCGTCTCCCGAAGAGTTTCCATGTTGATTAGTTCAGTGACAATTTGGTTAAAGATCCGTCTGACTTTTCTTGTCCGCTTTGATTATCGTCCAGACTCTCTCCTCACTCCCTTATGAGCCAGTCTCTGCAGTTTTGGATTATAATCTGAGTGGTCGGCTGCACTTTCCACCAGATTTCAGGGAGACTTCAAATCATCGCCTATATCGTCAAGTAGCTCTCACATGGGCATCAGCAGCAGCCAGTCTATCAGTCTGTGAATCACCCAACACACACGCTTACCCAGGGCAGAAAATATGTTCAGTATACGGGCTAATACAAGATAAAAAGGTAGTTCCATATCAGATACTGCCCCTGAGGTATGAAATGTTTGACCTTCACATATTCTAGGCCACGGCATATGGGGTTAGTTGGCCAGTTCCCTTCCTCGTCCGCTTTTCTTCCAAAGTAATTCCACAAAATGATAAAAAACATTTTGGTACCCACTTTGGCGAGGCTGGGTTGACCACAGAGCTTGGTACCCACAGTAACGAGGCTGGGTTGACCACAGAGCTTGGTACCCACAGTGACGAGGCTGGGTTGACCACAGAGCTTGGTAGCCACTTTGACGAGGCTGGGTTGACCACACAGCTTGGTAGCCACTTTGACGATGCTGGGTAGACCACAGAGCTTGGTATTCACTTTGACGAGGCTGGATAGACAACAGAGCGGTACTGGTAGGAAAAGAATAGTCCTACCTATGCTGGGGATTTAACCCGGACCACTGTCTTGAAAGGCAAACATGCTACCTATTATACCACCTGGGCTCTATAGCACAGTATATGTATAATAATAGATGCATGCATTTATATCCGTCTGTTTGTAAGTAATGCATGTCCGATTACTTTGAGGTTATTGTCGGCCATGAGAAGTTTGCTATAGAATATTCAGGTTCAGGACTGAGTTCATCAAATTGAGAGTGTGTGTGGTCAAACATGGAGCCGCTGGTCTACGTGTATTGATTTCCTTGGAATAGCATGAATTAATTAATCACAACCAGGAAGGACTCCGCCTTCACAGT
Source organism: Cepaea nemoralis (assembly GCA_014155875.1). Taxonomy (NCBI): domain Eukaryota; kingdom Metazoa; phylum Mollusca; class Gastropoda; order Stylommatophora; family Helicidae; genus Cepaea; species Cepaea nemoralis. Next base: position 363,747 of record JACEFZ010003249.1, read on the forward strand.
CTGTTAGAAGTTAAGAATCGACAGCAGGGCACTCTTGGCAAAGGTATAGCGGCTTGATCTTCCACTTGATCATTCTAGGGTCGTTCTGATGCGTAATGAAAATAAACATTTGACCAGGCTTTGTGTATATTGCATAAGTTGTCCACTAGTGGCAGTATATTGTAATAGATCATTTGTTCATCTAATGCGTGATGTTGAGAGGAAGTAAATAAATGAATTTGCGCTAGTTACGAATCTCGTAGTATAATCATCATTATGTAACAGACCGTGTTACAGGGCGTAGCTCTCATCATGGCCCGGGGGAAATGATTTTCGATTCGTGGGCAGTTCCATTTCTTCGTGCATGTCACGCCTAGTGTGTCTTTAAAGTGCCATGTAACCTTTATAAATAAACACACATGTATCGCTTGGAGCTCATATAGAAAAAAAAGAAAGTAAAGACTACATCACGCACTAGACAACATAACAATTGAAAACTATAGTTATTTATTGGGATTCGAACCTATCATTTCCAAATGACGATAGCGTCTCGGTGAAGGAACAAGTGTACTTCGACGAATGACCAACTAGACACCTCCAACCAGACACACCCAATTAGACACCCCTATGGCAGAATATCTTTACGTTGATCAACTCTACCTCCTCCCCGAGAAACCACGCCTTCCATTATTGCTTTGTCTAAGCAACTGTGACGCTTAGCATGGCCAAAGCATGCTAGTTTCCTATTGAATGATTGATTGATTGATTGATTGATTGATCTAGGAACCGACATCACACATTCCCATAGGCACTCCGTCCCCATCCTCAGCAGTCATTGAAGATCTTGTTCCAACACCAATAGTTCCAGTAGCAATCTGATTATATGTCCGTCTCGCCTTTCCTCTGAGCGTTGAGCGTCGGTCAGATCCCCTCGTCACTCCTCGCTGTCTCATTCTTACCAGACCATGGTGATCCATTTGCTACTCCTAGGTGTGCGCGTGATCCCACAAGGCCGTAACCACGTCTGCAGAGCCAGCCAATCTGTCCGCCTGATCATTCCCCAGCACACCGGCATGCCCCGGAGTGCTGTGGAATGAACAGACGGACAGATTTCAGTTGCCTAAACATGATGATGCTTATGAGAAATTGTTCTTCCATGTTAAGAACTGGTAGAATGACAATATTTTTCTTCTTCTTGATGCAAGGAATTCAGAGAATGTTTCTGTGACATTTAAATTCATAAATGCAAAACAATATTTTCCTGTAGTGAATTTTAATAACGAAATCACAAACAATAAAATGCACTATTTATTGCCAGCCATATTTCGATGCATCTCGTCAAGTACATACAATATAAATCACACAACATAAGCATAGACAATTGAAATTGCTGTATGAATATGTGTGTTGTATATTTCAGTTTCAAGGATGTATCTAATTACTTTGGTTGTATGTTGTGTGATTTCCGCAGTATGTACCCGCGAAATATGCCAGGCAATAAATCGTGCAATCTATTATTTGAGTTTTCGTTATACTCGTTTAAAATCGTGATTCCATTTTCTTCTTTAGATATCGGAAGGCTGTATTCCGATTCTTACTGTCTGTCAACACACACACACAAACACACACACACACACACGTATCATCTACTGCTTATAGCACCTTGCGGTGTAGGACAGCTGGCGGAGGGGGGGGGGGGGGAGGGGGATCGTCTTGAGCTTGTCAGATGACAGATACGTGCCCAAACTAGGACTAAAATGATTTGACAGATTTACCAAAGCGAAGCTCATGGACAGAACTAAACAAACACTAATGAACCAAGAGGTAAAGGAAGGAAATACGCTGGCTCTGTATAAGGCATACACTGAGAAAACCCGGGGATAATATAAGTGCTGTGTGTAGAACACCCAGGGCCAGCGACATAGAGGAAGACTTGACAAACAAACAAACAAACAAACAAACAAACAAACAAACAAACTTTATTTTAAAAGGGTAACAAATTGGGCACGCAGGCCCGTCTTACATTTTGCCCTTTCAATCACTCATCTTTCATTCATCAAATGTGCATGTTACATTAACATAGGGGGAAAACATTGTCAAATGGATTTTGTAAGCATAAGCAATGCATATTACGCATGATACATTCACATGAGAAAACAAAAAAAAAACATTGTCAAATGAAAGTTGTAAACATAAACAGTGCATATTGCAACGTTGTGAGACACATCCCCCATCCACCCTCATATCACGCAGCCACCAACACATCCCCCACCCACCAAACTTCCCCCACCCACCCACACATACCTCCACGCACTCACACAGAACCAGGCAAACATACACGCCACCACCCACCCACTGATCCCCCCACCCACACACATTTCCCCACCAACACACACATCCTCACACACCAAGGAGAAGAAGAAGAAGAAGAAGAAGAAGAAGAAGAAGAAGAAGAAGAAGAAGAAGAAGAAGAAGAAGAAGAAGAAGAAGAAGAAGAAGAAGAAGAAGAAGAAGAAGAAGAAGGAGGAGGAGGAGGAGGAGGAGGAGCAGCAGCAGCAGCAGCAGCAGCAGCAGCAGCAGCAGAAGAAGAAGAAGAAGAAGAAGAAGAAGAAGAAGAAGAAGAAGAAGAAGAAGAAGAAGAAGAAGAAGAAGAAGAAGAAGAAGAAGAAGAAATCACACACACATACCCCCGCCAACCCACACATCCCGCACTCTCACAATTTTCCCCACCCACCCACATACACATCAGCTAACCTACACCTACTCACCTACCCAATATTCGCCACCTCTCAACTACATATCCCCACCTATACACACATCCCCACCCATAAACACATCTCCCCACCTGCCCACACATATCCTCTACCCATAACCCAAAAAACACACACCTCCCACCCACACACACTCCGCCACCCACACACATCCGCCGCTCACACACATCTTCTCACTACACACCTCCCCCACCCATATACTCATCTCTCACACACATCCACCCACTGACGTACTCATCCATCAACCACTAACACCCACACATCACCCACGCGCCCATCAACACAGGCATCTCTCATCTACCCTCCCACCCACACACACCCCAACCACCCAGCCAAACACACATCCCCCATCCTCACATACATCCTTCAATCACGTGCACATCCCACACCTCCCCCACATCTCACAATCTCCCCTCCCACACAAAACCCCACCCATACTCACATCTCCCACACACATCCCCCACATCCATTCCCCATACACATCCCCGCCCACACATCTCCTTACTCACTCACACATCCTCCACCTACAAACATCCTCACCACCCACACATACATCATCCACCCACTCACATTTACCCCATCCACACTCACACACTCCCACCCACACAGACATATCCCATTCACAGACACCCCCCACACTCATCCCTGTCAGAAGTCGGGGTGCCCCACCGGCTAGATGAAAGTATTTTTCACTGGCGAGCAACCCCTAATAGTCAGAAACTGACTAGGGACAAAAACTATATGGCTGAACTATAGATTAAGCCCTGAATACCCAACGTACAGCTCCAAGTGGCTCGTTACAAAATTGAAATGAACTGTGCTGAATATTCGCCAAGGAATAGGAAAGAGAAGGTTAGCTTAAGATAGATGTTTTAAGTCTAAATATAGTGAGTATAGACGACTATCTCAGTACAGGTTTTCTCCCTGACTGCTCCTTTCCTTGGTGTGTAAGTGAACCCCCACCAATGTACACACACAACACGTATGCACAATTGGAAAAAAATATAATGACAGAACTATGAGTTACAATACTACAACATTTATTTGCTAATCATAACAATAGACATCGGATGATTGTCAATATGAGGATGATAAAATCATATAACATATTGTGATGAGAAACATTACGTAACTTTACTTGTTACTTCATCTATCTGGAACTGTGGTCCAAATCCCCACTCTCCAGTAGACTCAACAAAAGAACAGCTTGCCGGTATTCTGACGACTGCCAGTCCTGGCTCTCCCTAGTCATAACTCGTTCTTGAGATCTATAACATAGGTGCTCCTTGTGAGAGCTTGAAAGAAAGTCAAGAATGTGTTATATCAGTTCTACATCAGCGCAATCCTAATTAAAACATATCATAACACAAACATATACAATGACCAGTCTGGCCAAGTTTATCTTCCAGCTCTACTGTGTTCACCATCCTCCTTCTCCTCCTACTGTCTTAGTCTGGGACGGGCTTTTCAATTGTCTCACACGCCTGTAATGATTACATTTCTGCCGCCCCATGTCCATGTCGCTAATACAGAAATTCTGTGTCGTACAGCCGCTCCGTCCAATGTTAGTTTAGCAGCTCACAGGGTCGGTAAGGGTATTATAACAATGCCTGATCATCCGGGCTTGCAAGCCGTGACCAGTAGCTGTGCCAGGTTTCCATGCATTACCGTGGACGCACGCCCACAATACACTGAGAAAGTTTAGCACCATATACCCTATACTACCAATTGTGGGTAATGTCTGTACCATTACACCTCTGCTTCCAACACAATCATTGGCCAATGTGCCAATGCGCAGACAATAGCATAACACTTCATATTGGTAAGTTTGCATATGACAAATCAATATATCAAACATCCAATACACATAAACATATTGATTAAACTAGACATATTATGATACTTTAACATCATAGCATAATGCACTAGTTAGTTACTGCTGTTGTAAGAATTAAATAAATAGTCAGTTGACTATATTCTGTACAACAAATGCACACACCAAAAAGGAGACTAGTCTAGTTTAGAAAGAGATGGCAAGCATCTGCTACGACACCTCAAGTATATCTAGACAAGATCTGCCTTCACATAAGTTTCTACTTCTCAGAAGAGTAATACATGAAGCACAATGATATTGAACACAGAACTTAGAAAGAACACTCAAGTAACCTATGACAATGATAGTTCTTGCAATAACCTAGATCAGATATAGACTGAAAATAAGTAACTAAGAAATAACTTTTGTAGTGAAATCTAACATAATAATCATGCATATGACTACAGAACATTGAGATAGTTCCTACCTGTTCTGAAGTTAGACTTAATCTAAAGAGGAAAAGTCTAGCAGGGGTTTTTATACCTAGCCTAGCAGTAGACACTTATCTCCCAGGAATTCCATTCCTAAATTCTTCTTATCTCCTCCTGACAGTAATTGCAATTAACTCCAAGTCTGTCCAGTCATAAAAATTCTTTCTGTATGCACACTAGCCTTCACACCTGTGGGTCTGACCATTATTAGCCCACTGAGTCTTATCAGTGATTTCACACCTTCCTGAGTCTGCCAGTCCGAGTGGACGGGGCTTGTTTACCGCCCTGGGGCTATTATCTCTCCCTGTGTCAATGTTGTTCACGCCTGGGTGGTTTTATTTCACTCACTGGCCCAGTTCATTGTTGATTCAGTCTGGGTCTACCTGGGCAAGAAGGTGCCAATGCGTCTGTGTGGTGTCATAGCCCGTCTGGGTCAGCAGTTTTCCAAGGTGTAGACTAATTTAAATTATCTAGTTATGTCCATCTCAAGTCTCCCATTTTACTTGCCATCTGCAAGCTTACATCATGGCTAGTTGGTTTGTTTACTTGCAGGTTTTGCAAGCTTACGTCAAGACAGTATAGCCTTGAATATAGAGAAAACAGTTTTGTTCGTCTGTTGATCCTCTACATGGCCCATCAAAAGTGAACCGAAAATTGTTCTGGGAAGTAAAGGCTGCCAATTCGTGACAGAGCTTTCCCCTTAAAAAAAAAGTTTCTGCCAGAAATCTTTTGTCAAAGCACGCCGTACATCCCAGAATAATGCCTAAGCACTCTCCGTTCTGTATCTGCCTAAAGGTTTCCAATATTCCTTGTGGCAGTGGGTTGTCCTGCATAAAGACGTCCCATTTCCATAACCCAAAGATACTCTGGATAGATCCTTGTACCTGGTTTTCGGCCGGGATTCCATGCAATAGCTTGGTAAAATCCGGTAATTGTCAGGAGGTTGTAATTTTACCCCTCTGGGAAAGATCACAATCAACGGGATTCTTCTACGCCTCTGGGCAGCAATCGTTTTACACCATTCACTCACGTGATTTACTCCTTTCAGCCGAGGATGTACCCGTAGTGAGGTCTTGCATAAGCTGGCCACAGCAAAGCTTGTCTCCGTGATATTCCTCCATCCTTTATAGATCCTTAACAGATTCATCAATATCTTCCTTTTGAAAGGAATAATGTTACACATCATGGTCCCATGATATAAATTCAACTGGCGCTTTCCTCCTTCAAAGTCGGGCGTAACAATCGTCCCTCCTCGGTGTCGCGGTTTCTTCCCCTGATATTCAGTTAATGGGCTGAGTTTCTCTGCATTAGAGTTTCGTGTGAAAACCGTGCTAGAAATTGGAAATTTAGTGAGCCAAGTTGTCCAGCCTTGAGAAATAACATAGTTATTCACAGGCGATAAAGTGGAGTTACTTTTGAATAAAGTATCCACAAATAGCTGATCTACTCCTATCAAATCGACCTGACTGAAGGGTAGATTGAGTCCTAAGAGTGTTGATTCCAAACCACTCTTGACTTCTGTTACTTCAGGTCCCTGTTGCTGGAATTCCCTGATAACTTCAGCTAATGAGATGATAGGCGTTTCTTCCTCCATCTTGTGCAAAGAATTTTCTTCTTTAGCAACTACAGACAATGTTGTCTGCACAATATCAGAGTCCATATTCTGGCTCATGACAATTCCCTTGTGTTTCCTGAGTCTCCGAACTGGTATACTGTGAGATAACAACTGGAAATGTTTCCTGGTCTGGATGTTCCTCTCTGGTCGTGCTTTCATGGGCTAAGTCCAGTTGAGGTAAATCCTGTGATGGGCTGGTGTCTAAAGCAATCCATCACATTACGTAAATCATTTGAACTGATGTCTAGTGTCTTTTCCTGAGCTGCAGCCTCAAAGATCACAAGGGGTTCCGGATCATCCTTCATCCCTCTGTCAGTCAAATTTAATCCCACTTCATCCTCTCCTGAGCTGAAGGGAATAATAAAGTCGGTTACCTTTCGATCTCCGACCTCCTTAAAAGATGTCCTCAGGTCATCTTCCTCTTGAGTTTCACCTCTCGTTGAAGTAAAATGAGATTCCTGGGAGTCTTGTACTGGCGGACCAGTTAAATTATCTGAACTGATAATTAGTGATTCTTCCCGCGTTGCAGTAATGAAATTCACCTGGGATTCCGTTTCTTCCTTCCTCCCTATTTCAGTCAGATGTAATTCCACTTCGTGATTCTGTGAACCGAAGGGAATGTGAGAATCGGCTAGGTCTCCTGCCTGCGACCTCATTAAAGGTTGTCTTCAGTTCCTCTTTCTCTCGAGATTCATTTCTCGTAGCAGTCAAGTGGTTTTCCTGAAGGTCCTCTACTGTCAAACGACTATTGCCGTGGTGCAAACAGTTATCACGTTTGTGACTGTTTGAAGTGCCCTTGGCACGTTTTTTCTTCCCTCTTTTCCGTTTAGGACTGGGTCGAATGAGAACCTGTAGTTCCCGGTCCACTACCTCTGATTCTGCGGTGGGTGGCAAAGATGTCCCTTCCTTCCTGGTTGGGTGAGCATCCGTATCTCCTACCTTATGTTCCGCTAGAAAGGTTAGCTTCTCCGCATTGACTGTTTCCATATGCGTTTTCTCCATCTTTACTCCTTCAGTTTTGCTACGCTCTTGTGCTTCAAGAACTCATCATCTTCTTTAAACATAATATCTTCTTCTTGGTCCCACCATTCTAACTCAGCTATGATATATGTTTCTAGTTGCTCTCCCTGTAAGCCTTCTCTTATGCCCCACCCTCTCGCGGTCTCTGAGAAATCTGCGCGCGCCTTCAGATCCTCTTCAAGATTCCGGTGAAGCAAGAACATAATTGCTAATGACTATATTCAGGTAAGCCCCTATGTATATATCAAAAATCAGATATAAGCTAGAACGACAAGAGTTAACTACTGACAGTCTACGCTATCCAATGTGTATAGTTTAGCCTCAGCAGTGAAAGACAACTGAAAATAATATTCAAGTAGTACCTGGCGACAGCAGTGAAGTAAGTGTGAGAGATATACTACACAGTAATCAACAGTAATATTTACCTAAATAAACATTAAAATGCACTGCATACATGTCAAAATGAACATGGCATATATTATCTTAAAATTGCAAATCAGTCAAGCAGTTAAATCATCAAACACATCAATGTAAATATGATTAAAGTGTTCAGTTATCATTAAATGATGAATGATACACTAAATGATAATAATTAAAATAATTATCAATAAATGATAGATGAGGTAGTTTTCTCATAAGTTCTTATCTGTTATACTTTTGAAAAGTTATATATGTACTCTGTAACTTCCTCAACTAAAAGTAGCTACATTTGATGATAGTCTATTTTGATGATTGAAGATTACAAGAGTTAACTTTTAAAATCGTATGTCTAGGGTCTAGTACCGGAGTCTATTGAAAGCGAGAAGTCCGAATTCAAATTCCAGACGAGAAGCCCAATCTGTCAGAAGTCGGGGTGCCCCACCGGCTAGATGAAAGTATTTTTCACTGGCGAGCAACCCCTAATAGTCAGAAACTGACTAGGGACAAAATCTATATGGCTGAACTATAGATTAAGCCCATGAATATCCAACGTACAGCTCCAAGTGGCTCGTTACAAAATTGAAATGAACTGTGCTGAATATTCGCCAAGGATAGGAAAGAGAAGGTTAGCTTAAGATAGATGTTTTAAGTCTAAATATAGTAGTATAGACGACTATCTCAGTACAGGTTTTCTCCCTGACTGCTCCTTTCCTTGGTGTGTAAGTGAACCCCCACCAATGTACACACACAACACGTATGCACAATTGGAATAAAATATAATGACAGAACTATGAGTTACAATACTACAACATTTATTTGCTAATCATAACAATAGACATCGGATGATTGTCAATATGAGGATGATAAAATCATATAACATATTGTGATGAGAAACATTACGTAACTTTACTTGTTACTTCATCTATCTGGAACTGTGGTCCAGATCCCCACTCTCCAGTAGACTCAACAAAAGAACAGCTTGCCGGTATTCTGACGACTGCCAGTCCTGGCTCTCCCTAGTCATAACTCGTTCTTGAGATCTATAACATAGGTGCTCCTTGTGAGAGCTTGAAAGAAAGTCAAGAATGTGTTATATCAGTTCTACATCAGCGCAATCCTAATTAAAACATATCATAACACAAACATATACAATGACCAGTCTGGCCAAGTTTATCTTCCAGCTCTACTGTGTTCACCATCCTCCTTCTCCCTCCTACTGTCTTAGTCGGGGACGGGCTTTTCAATTGTCTCACACGCCTGTAATGATTACATTTCTGCCGCCCCATGTCCATGTCGCTAATACAGAAATTCTGTGTCGTACAGCCGCTCCGTCCAATGTTAGTTTAGCAGCTCACAGGGTCGGTAAGGGTATTATAACAATGCCTGATCATCCGGGCTTGCAAGCCGTGACCAGTAGCTGTGCCAGGTTTCCATGCATTACCGTGGACGCACGCCCACAATACACTGAGAAAGTTTAGCACCATATACCCTATACTACCAATTGTGGGTAATGTCTGTACCATTACACCTCTGCTTCCAACACAATCATTGGCCAATGTGCCAATGCGCAGACAATAGCATAACACTTCATATTGGTAAGTTTGCATATGACAAATCAATATATCAAACATCCAATACACATAAACATATTGATTAAACTAGACATATTATGATACTTTAACATCATAGCATAATGCACTAGTTAGTTACTGCTGTTGTAAGAATTAAATAAATAGTCAGTTGACTATATTCTGTACAACAAATGCACACACCAAAAAGAGACTAGTCTAGTTTACAAAGAAATGGCAAGCATCTGCTACGACACCTCAAGTATATCTAGACAAGATCTGCCTTTCACAAGTTTCTACTTCTCAGAAGAGTAATACATGAAGCACAATGATATTGAACACAGAACTTAGAAAGAACACTCAAGTAACCTATGACAATGATAGTTCTTGCAATAACCTAGATCAGATATAGACTGAAAATAAGTAACTAAGAAATAACTTTTGTAGTGAAATCTAACATAATAATCATGCATATGACTACAGAACATTGAGATAGTTCCTACCTGTTCTGAAGTTAGACTTAATCTAAAGAGGAAAAGTCTAGCAGGGGTTTTTATACCTAGCCTAGCAGTAGACACTTATCTCCCAGGAATTCCATTCCTAAATTCTTCTTATCTCCTCCTGACAGTAATTGCAATTAACTCCAAGTCTGTCCAGTCATAAAAATTCTTTCTGTATGCACACTAGCCTTCACACCTGTGGGTCTGACCATTATTAGCCCACTGAGTCTTATCAGTGATTTCACACCTTCCTGAGTCTGCCAGTCCGAGTGGACGGGGCTTGTTTACCGCCCTGGGGCTATTATCTCTCCCTGTGTCAATGTTGTTCACGCCTGGGTGGTTTTATTTCACTCACTGGCCCAGTTCATTGTTGATTCAGTCTGGGTCTACCTGGGCAAGAAGGTGCCAATGCGTCTGTGTGGTGTCATAGCCCGTCTGGGTCAGCAGTTTTCCAAGGTGTAGACTAATTTAAATTATCTAGTTATGTCCATCTCAAGTCTCCCATTTTACTTGCCATCTGCAAGCTTACATCATGGCTAGTTGGTTTGTTTACTTGCAGGTTTTGCAAGCTTACGTCAAGACAGTATAGCCTTGAATATAGAGAAAACAGTTTTGTTCGTCTGTTGATCCTCTACATGGCCCATCAAAAGTGAACCGAAAATTGTTCTGGGAAGTAAAGGCTGCCAATTCGTGACAATCCCCCACACCCATTACACACCCATCCCCCAACCCACACAATCTCTTACACACCCCATTCACCCACCCAAACACACACTCCCTACCCACACCCCCTCCCACCCCACCAACACCCACACACTTACAACTAGCCTCTCAAATATCCCCCCCCACACACACACTACACACATATCCCTCACACACATACATCCACCACCGACTACACATCCCTTCACACATCACCCATTAACCCATACACATCCCCCACTCACAACCCCTCCACACATACATTCCCCACACCCCCACACACACACACATATCCCTCATATACACACCCATACATATATCCTCACATCTAGACACATACATGATGCCTCACATGATCACTGAAACTAATAAGAACAAACTCCCACACTTTACACACAATTGAGACACTGACGATTGTCGTGAGAATTCTCGCAATTGCAAGAAGTGGAGAAAAAATTGTTCATATACATTATGTAGCGTTACAATTAGTGATGCAATTCAACTCTCTCTTTTCCCTCTCTCTCCCTCTCTCTTGCTCTCTCTCTCTCTCTCTCTTGTTCTCTCCCTCTCTCTCTCTCTCTCTCTCTCTCTCTCTCTCTCTCTCTCTCTCTCTCGTGACAACACGAAACGAGGAGAACATGGGCAGAGCTGCATGAAAGGGGGGATACAGAGTAGTAGTAGTAGTAGAAAAAGAGAAGAAGAAGAAGAAGAAAGAAGAAGAAGAAGAAGAAGAAGAAGAAGAAGAATAAGAGGAGGAAGAAGAAGAAGAAGAAGAAGAAGAAGAAGAAGAAGAAGAAGAAGAAGAAGAAGAAGAAGAAGAAGAAGAAGAAGAAGAGAAGAAGGAGACGATTATCTCTCAGTTTTATTACAGCTAGTATCAATGAATACATACACACACACTCACTCACTCACTCACTCACACACACACACACACACACACACACACACACACACACACACACACACACACACAGGGTCAGTTTGTCACGTGCATCTGTTTATTTCAGATGTGCCAACCAAATGTGTATTTCTGAACAATCACCTTCAATGAAATAAACGACGAGGTCCATTATGGCAAGAAGTCCGAGCACAAGTTGGCACGTGTGTTTCCAGTGGTGGACGGTCCTGGCAATATGGGCCATGTCTGGTCACTGCTCTGCGGGTAAAATTGATATTTTAAACAATCTGTTGACTGCCATTTCAGGTCTGGAATGGATAAGAACGCGTGCTCTTAAATATCCGGTGTGCTGATGCCGAGGTAAGGGGTTCAACCCCTACACCGGACAGCTGGACTAAAATAATGGCTTCTCGTCCTTGACTTTAAGACGTAAATTACAAGTGCCTCTGAAGTCGAAGTCGTTCGCCTGATGGCGAGGGACATTGGTAATAGGGAAAGCTAATTCACACGCAAAATTCAGTCCATTGCTACTAGAAGTAATGTGTATGAACTACGGTTGAGTTCTAAGCGAGCAAGCGAGCGGCAAACATAACATAAATAAATTGCTAGATAATTTTTTTACTATTGTACTACATGAATTGTCTAATTTTCTTCAATTCATAAAATGGTTGTTTCACCGGAGGAGTTTGATTCTTAAATTTAGAGCAGCCTGAGCGTTGTGTATTGTAAGAAATACAGGATGGAGTTCCCATTGTTGTAACGGTGGACCTTACAGGGAGCCAAGAGTAGCAACTCTGTCATCTGCTAGGCATGTCGCCAGGGGAGACAAATGATGGTTAACTTTACGAGGACAACCCCAGCAAGAGCACTGCTACTGTAGAATCTCACCAAGAGATCTGCTACTGTAGAATCTCACCAAGAGCACTGCTACTGTAGAATCTCACCACGAGTACTGCTACTGTAGAATCTCACCAAGAGCACTGCTGCTGTAGAATCTCACAAAGAGCACTGCTACTGTAGAATCTCACCACGAGTACTGCTACTGTAGAATCTCACCACGAGTACTGCTACTGTAGAATCTCACCACGAGTAGTGCTGCTGTAGAATCTCACCACGAGTACTGCTACTATAGAATCTCACCACGAGTACTGCTACTGTAGAATCTCACCACGAGTACTGCTACTGTAGAATCTCACCACGAGTACTGCTGCTGTAGAATCTCACCAAGAGCACTGCAACTGTAGAATCTCACCACGAGTACTGCTGCTGTAGAATCTCACCACGAGTACTGCTACTATAGAATCTCACCACGAGTACTGCTACTATAGAATCTCACCACGAGTACTGCTACTATAGAATCTCACCAAGAGTACTGCTGCTGTAGAATCTCACCAAGAGCACTGCAACTGTAGAATCTCACCACGAGTACTGCTACTGTAGAATCTCACCACGAGTACTGCTGCTGTAGAATCTCACCACGAGTACTGCTACTGTAGAATCTCACCACGAGTACTGCTACTATAGAATCTCACCACGAGTACTGCTACTATAGAATCTCACCACGAGTACTGCTACTATAGAATCTCACCAAGAGTACTGCTGCTGTAGAATCTCACCAAGAGCACTGCAACTGTAGAATCTCACCAAGAGTACTGCTACTGTAGAATCTCACCAAGAGTACTGCTACTATAGAATCTCACCACGAGTACTGCTGCTGTAGAATCTCACCAAGAGCACTGCTGCTGTAGAATCTCACCAAGAGTACTGCTGCTGTAGAATCTCACCAAGAGCACTGCTACTGTAGAATATCACCACGAGTACTGCTACTGTAGAATCTCACCAAGAGCACTGCTGCTGTAGAATCTCACCAAGAGTATTGCTAATGTGGAATCTCACCACGAGTACTGCTACTGTAGAATCTCACCAAGTGCACTGCTACTGTAGAATCTCACCACGAGTACTGCTACTGTAGAATCTCACCACGAGTACTGCTGCTGTAGAATCTCACCACGAGTACTGCTACTGTAGAATCTCACCAAGTGCACTGCTACTGTTGAATCTCACCACGAGTACTGCTACTGTAGAATCTCACCTCGAGTACTGCTACTGTAGAATCTCACCAAGTGCACTGCTACTGTAGAATCTCACCACGAGTACTGCTACTGTAGAATCTCACCACGAGTACTGCTACTGTAGAATCTCACCACGAGCACTGCTACTGTAGAATCTCACCAAGAGTACTGCTACTGTAGAATCTCACCACGAGTACTGCTACTGTAGAATCTCACCACGAGTACTGCTACTGTAGAATCTCACCAAGTGCACTGCTACTGTAGAATCTCACCACGAGTACTGCTACTGTAGAATCTCACCAAGTGCACTGCTACTGTAGAATCTCACCACGAGTACTGCTACTGTAGAATCTCACCTCGAGTACTGCTGCTGTAGAATCTCACCACGAGTACTGCTACTGTAGAATCTCACCACGAGTACTGCTACTGTAGAATCTCACCACGAGTACTGCTGCTGTAGAATCTCACCACGAGTACTGCTGCTGTAGAATCTCACCACGAGTACTGCTACTATAGAATCTCACCACGAGTACTGCTACTGTAGAATCTCACCAAGAGCACTGCAACTGTAGAATCTCACCACGAGTACTGCTGCTGTAGAATCTCACCACGAGTACTGCTACTATAGAATCTCACCACGAGTACTGCTACTATAGAATCTCACCACGAGTACTGCTACTATAGAATCTCACCAAGAGTACTGCTGCTGTAGAATCTCACCAAGAGCACTGCAACTATAGAATCTCACCACGAGTACTGCTGCTGTAGAATCTCACCACGAGTACTGCTACTATAGAATCTCACCACGAGTACTGCTGCTGTAGAATCTCACCAAGAGCACTGCTGCTGTAGAATCTCACCAAGAGTACTGCTACTGTAGAATCTCACCAAGAGTACTGCTACTGTAGAATATCACCACGAGTACTGCTACTGTAGAATCTCACCAAGAGCACTGCTGCTGTAGAATCTCACCAAGAGTATTGCTAATGTGGAATCTCACCACGAGTACTGCTACTGTAGAATCTCACCAAGTGCACTGCTACTGTAGAATCTCACCACGAGTACTGCTACTGTAGAATCTCACCACGAGTACTGCTACTGTAGAATCTCACCAAGAGTATTGCTAATGTGGAATATCACCACAAGTACTACTACTGTAGAATCTCACCAAGAGTACTGCTACTGTAGAATCTCACCAAGAGTACTGCTGCTGTAGAATCTCACCACGAGTACTGCTACTGTAGAATCTCACCACGAGTACTGCTACTATAGAATCTCACCAAGAGTATTGCTAATGTGGAATCTCACCACAAGTACTGCTACTGTAGAATCTCACCAAGAGTACTGCTACTGTAGAATCTCACCAAGAGTACTGCTACTGTAGAATCTCACCAAGAGTACTGCTACTGTAGAAACTCACCAAGAGTACTGCTACTGTAGAATCTCACCACAAATACTGCTGTTGTAGAATCTCACCATGAGTACTGATGTTGTAGAATCTCACCACGGGTACTGCTACTGTAGAATCTCACCAAGTGCACTGCTACTGTAGAATCTCACCACGAGTACTGCTACTGTAGAATCTCACCACGAGTACTGCTACTGTAGAATCTCACCAAGAGTATTGCTAATGTGGAATATCACCACAAGTACTACTACTGTAGAATCTCACCAAGAGTACTGCTACTGTAGAATCTCACCAAGAGTACTGCTGCTGTAGAATCTCACCACGAGTACTGCTACTGTAGAATCTCACCACGAGTACTGCTACTATAGAATCTCACCAAGAGTATTGCTAATGTGGAATCTCACCACAAGTACTGCTACTGTGGAATCTCACCAAGAGTACTGCTACTGTAGAATCTCACCAAGAGTACTGCTACTGTAGAATCTCACCAAGAGTACTGCTACTGTAGAAACTCACCAAGAGTACTGCTACTGTAGAATCTCACCACAAATACTGCTGTTGTAGAATCTCACCATGAGTACTGATGTTGTAGAATCTCACCACGGGTACTGCTACTGTAGAATCTCACCACGAGTACTGCTGTTGTAGAATCTCACCATGAGTACTGCTGTTGTAGAATCTCACCACGTGTACTGCTGTTGTAGAATCTCACCACGAGTACTGCTGTTGTAGAATCTCACCACGAGTAGTGCTACTGTAGAATCTCACCACGAGTACTGCTACTGTAGAATCTCACCACGAGTACTGCTGTTGTAGAATCTCACCGTGAGTACTGATGCTGTAGAATCTCACCATGAGTACTGCTGTTGTAGAATCTCACCACGAGTACTGCTGCTGTAGAATCTCACCACGAGTACTGCTGTTGTAGAATCTCACCATGAGTACTGCTGTTGTAGAATCTAACCACGAGTACTGCTGTTGTAGAATCTCACCACGAGTACTGCTACTGTAGAATCTCACCACGAGTACTGCTGCTGTTGAATGCAATAGATCATCAGTAAATCTGCAAAGGGCTAGGTCTGAGTTGGGTGAGTACCTATGCTCCATTAGAAGAGGAAAGGACAGAAGAGAAGAATAAGAGCAACATTCACAACAACAAATACAAAACAAACAATAACAAAAAAATAACAACAATAATAACAACAACAATAACAAAATATATCAACATCATATAACAACAACAACAACAACAAAACAAAAACAACAACAACAACAACAACAACAACAACAACAACAACAACAACAACAGCAATAAGAGCAATAACATTAACAGCAATAATAAAATTAACAACAACAATAATAATAAAAATAACGATGACAACATCAACAATAACAACAATAACAGCAACAGCAATCAGAACAATAACATTAACAGCAACAATAACAATGACAACAACAATAACAGCAATCAGAACTATATCCACAACAATAACAACAACAATAACAATGACAGCAAGAACGACACTAATTATAACAATAACAACAGTAATTTTCCATCTGGCTCTAGAGAAGGTTGTAAGGAAGGTAAAGGAGGATTGTGATATTGGAGGAACATCCAGACTGCTTGGTTATGCAGATAATATAGAAATTATAGGGGAAAATGAACAAAAGACATTGGAAATATTGACGCACTTAAAGGAAAAATACTGAACAAATGAGGCTGGTTATCAACCAAGATAAGACAGAATATAAGGTAATTTCAAGAGAAGGAACAGCTAAAAACTCTGGCCACATACAAATAGATAATATGACCATTAAAAGAACGGAAACATACAAATACCTGGGTACAATCTTCAACTGCTCCAACATAATAAGGGAAGAAATACAAGCTAGAATCAACTCTGGAAATAAGATATACTATGCACTACAACATCTGCTAAAATCAAATGCTGCTATCTCGTAACACCAAGATCACAATATACAAAACACTGATCAGACCAGTTGTGCTGTATGGCTCTGAAACCTGGAGTACAACGAAAGGAGACGAAGCCTTGTTACAAACCTTTGAGAACAAAGTCTTAAGACGCATCTTTGGCCCATTAGGGATATACAAAGTGGAGAGTGGAAAAGAAGAAGCAACAAAGACATTTATGATCTATTTAAGTCCCCTCTAATCACTGGTATCATGAAGGCTTATAGACTGCAATGGCTGGGGTATATAGAAAGAATGGAAGATAATAGGGAAACAAAACTCGCTTACACTCAGGAAATAAATGACCGTAGACCCAGAGGTAGACCAAGAAGACGGTGGAAAGATAATATACATACAGACCTACAAGCACTTGGAATCAACGACTGGCAAGAGAAGGTCAACCAGAGAGACGAATGGAGACGGCTTGTATCTGCAGCAAAGAACCTCAATGGCTCGGAATGCTGAAGAAGAAGAAGAAGAAGAAGAAGAAGAAGAAGAAGAAGAAGAAGAAGAAGAAGAAGAAGAAGAAGAAGAAGAAGAAGAAGAAGAAGAAGAAGAAGAAGAAAAAGAAGAAGAAGAACAAGAAGAAAAACAACAACAACAACAACAACAGTAATAATAGCAACAACAAAAAGAACATACATTGTAATCTATTCCCGTCTGTCGGTGTAACAGAACAGATTGTCAAAGTAATTAAGAACAGAACAAATGTACAGCTATCAGCATCATCTGAGAAATACCTCAATACTATAAATAAATAGTAGAGCAACAAATATTGTAAAGAAATAAATCTCCGAACAGATAATGAAATAAATAAACCAGTCACAGATAAATATCAACATTAGACGTGTTCTCAATACCTCCAGTAAAGCAGGCTAAAGAGATAAAGAATTCAGTACCTCCCAGTATAACAGGCTAAGGAGATAATAATTCAGTATCTCCCAGTATAACAGGCTAAGGAGATAAGAATTCAGTATCTCCCAGTATGCAGCCTAAAGAGATAGAAATTTGGTAGCCCCCCCCCCCCGCCCCCCCCCCCCCCCCCCCCCCGGCTTAGTGATAAGAATTTAGTACCTCCCAGTACAGCATGGTAAAGAGATAAGAATTTAGTACCTCCATGTACAGCATGCTAAAGAGATAAGAATTTAGTACCTCCATGTACAGCATGCTAAAGAGATAAGAATTTAGTATCTGCCAGTATAGCAGACTAAAGAAATAAGAATTTAGTACCTCCATGTACAGCATGCTAAAGAGATAAGAATTTAGTACCTCCATGTACAGCATGCTAAAGAGATAAGAATTTAGTACCTCCATGTACAGCTTGCTAAAGACATAAGAATTTAATACCTCCATGTACAGCATGCTAAAGAGATAAGAATTTAGTACCTCCCAGTATAGTAGACTAAAGAGATAAGAATTTAGTACCTCCCAGTGTAGCAGACTAAAGAGATAAGAATTTAGTATCTCCCAGTATAGCAGGCTTAGTGATAAGAATTTAGTACCTCCATGTACAGCATGCTAAAGA
>JACEFZ010003249.1:387500-392570 GCA_014155875.1 Cepaea nemoralis
TATTACTAGGCGTGTGGACGACATTGGAAAATATATTGAAGAAAATTTGAAAAGTCGAGCATCCGAGTTTATATTTTATGCTCTAGCAGCGGATGAAAGCACAGATATGGCAGATACTGCACAACTGGCAATTGTTATCGTGGGTGTTGATCATCATCATCTTCTTCCACTTCTGCCATCAAACGTCGTGGGGAGGAATAATTTGCTTTCCAGAGCCCGGTGGGCGGCACTGGATAGTGTCATTCCATGTGGCTGTACGATGTCTTTGATGTCGTCAATCCATTTTCTTCTTGGACGTCCTCTTGGTCTCGTCGCAGATAATCTTTGATGTAAGGGCAGTGATGGTAGTTGCTGGTGTTGCATTCTAACAACATGGCCAAACCACTTGATCTTCTGCCTTTCAATAAATGTGGCACAAGGTGTTGATCCCACAGTCTGTCTGATAATAGCATAATAGTTGACATCCATTTTAAAAAGACAGAAGAATTAGCGGCGCTGTATCCACCTAAGGACACTACTAAGTTACGAGATTTGTTAGAAGTAGTTACATCGACATTGAATTGTTTTTTTTTTACAACTTAACAACTTATCGGGCTTAACAACGGATGGTGCCCCAGCAATGGTTGGGAAACCCGAAGTTTTAGTAAAATTGATTGAAAATTAGGCCTCCAAAGTAGGTAACACTTCAATGCTAAATTTTCTTTGCATTAATCATCAGGAGAATTTATTTTCGAAGAATTTCTATTCTTTGGACTCAGATTATCATGACGTTACATTTTATGCAGAAGTAAGATGGCTGACCCGTGCCAAATTGTTGAAAAGATTGTTTGATTTGCAACTCGAAATACAATCATTCTTTGCAAGAAAATCGAAAAGTATCCAGAGTTTGAAGACAAGAGTGGGTTTGCGACTTGCATTCTGGTCGATATAACTAGCCACTAAATGACGTTAATATATACTTATCTACAAGGAAAGGTAAATTAATTAACAAGATATATTTTTTTGGTTTACATTAACCAGGCAAGCGTTTGAGCACGATCTCATCTACCGGGAAGCGACTATGTGGTCGAAGTTGTAGCACGCTTGCTTATTTACTTTAATTATAACAAACAATTAAAAACAATAGGTGCGTGGCCCGCAGGAAATATTATTTCCGAAATTTGGCCCGCTGCTGAAAAGGTTGGCCACCCCTGGTCTAGAATATGCGAAGGCTTAACACTTACCACCTCAGCTGCAGTATCTGCTGCTAAGGGCCTGTCTATACCATATTGCCACATAGCGGTCACGCACACCATAGAAGATGCATAAGGATATTCCCAAATGTATGAATAGATGAAAGGGATCATGGAATCTAAGGCCGACGTGAGCATCGTCAGAGCATGGCAACGGCAGACGCTGTGAGATAGCCGATCGAAGAGCTTGTGGTTTCAGAAGGGTCCTGGTGGAGGTGACGCCTGGAGGCCGTAATTTCGAAATGAAACAGCTGGGAGACAGGGGAGGAATTTATTGAGGAGACAACGGTGAATGGATCGGGAATACACCTGGACAGAATTTCCATGTTCAAGCGGAATGACGATGAACAACAGGGACTCAAGGGCGACGAGCTGGTCTGGGAGCTCGGAGGTGGAGAGATATATGTAGGTGCCGACCCTGTGATTAAGGATCAACCTATATTTCTGTCAGAGTATTTTCTGCATGCCAGTTGACGGAATAAATGTCTTCAAATCGTTCGCTTGACTTGAGTGTGCCCTGTGTTCACGATTCCTGTTCAAATAAGGTAGAACATGTTTGTTATTCTGATTTCTTGTTAACGAGTTCGATGTTCAACCCTTTGAATCTCCGGTACAGTTGGATTTAGAGGACAGGTACAGCGAGACATGTGGGGACAGGTTCTGGACACTGTTTGTTTATAAACATAAGTTCCCGCCAGTTCTAAAAGCTGTTCATAAAGAAGTACGCACCAGCGACACAGTTCACACCGTGCTACACACAAAATTGGACGTCATACAACATGGAGTGACTGTAGCGGATCAGCGAAGGTAAATTCCAACGTCAAAGTTCTACAGAATTATCGCAGTAAGTTGGAAACTGATAATTAGAAGAACGGTGCAAATAGAATACAGAGTAATAATTACATCATTGCGTAAAAGAATAATATATGCACCGCCACGCACGAAACAGCACTAGTTGAAATAACATTGCGTTTTGAGATAACTGTTTATATTTGTAACTAACATATTAAGACTCTATAAATGTTAGAAGAACATTATATTTAATGAGAATCCATGAAATTAATGGCGTTAATATTATCATGGAGCAAAACATGGACAGTGGAGACAAGTCATATGATTCGTTTGAGTATATAGTCGACAGGGAGGAGGCTGAAAGCAATTATAGTAGGCAGTGAGCTCATGTTGGACACTGCACTGTCACATTAATCTATTAATAGATTGCTGTGTTAATTGTTGTATACTACTCCACATTATCATACCGAATATGACAACTGTGAGGAGCATGGGTCACCAGTGAATTCCGGAGGTACATTATTATAATCTGTGGATATTACCTCATATTGATTGATCTCCACATAACCCTCTCAGGACATTGTTCCTCACTGATACTGCTCTTCACAATATTCACTTACGCCACATTCACGAATGTCAACAATGGCTGCTCGAGGGATATGATGCCGGTATAGGATATTAGACGCAGGAATTTTATTTTGTACACGTTGCGCTACCATACCAAGCGAGTCAAGGAATTAACAACGACATTTCAGACATCGCCGTCAGTATCACTGACTTTTTAATCCCTGAAACAGCATTTCACTTATCTCACGGTGACTGTCTGTTATACTAGAATGACACCTCACTAGCATCAACGGACACGAAGTTGCGTCACAGAATATTGTTGTCTACATTACACATGGGACATTATGGATGTTGTATCCGGACATTGGAGCTGTAATCTACTCATTACCACATCAAGAGTCGACGGGACACTACATTAACACGAGTCGGATCGACAGGAAGTATTTCGAGCGTGATACGAAAGTGAGTCACGCATAACTGAACTCGACATTCGTTAGAGGACTTACTTCCGAGGCCCGCATCAAACACTCATCGTCCAGCCTAGCATCAAAATAAGGCTGATACATTGCATCAAGGTTCAACGTACACGCCCTAACCAATCACGATTACGCATGGGTTGGTCACGGATCACGTGATCCAGGGCGGAGTACAAGTTCGTTGTACTCTCGTGAGAGTTTATAAGCAAGTTTTCTAACATACAGTCGTACTTATCGGATATAATGACCAACATATCCACAACTGCATACGATATTCAACATAGTGGTCGCTAATTGGCATTGATACTATATTATCGAGCGACGGAAATTATATCGACAGGCAGGAGAGGCGAAAAAAGGCCAGTACATTTTGTTTGTAATAAATTGATATGCCATTAATTTCTAAGAAGGTTATTTATAATTTTTGTGGGCGGTTGGAAGGGCGTTGATGAGCTAATTGAGATTATTACTTGATTGGTTCATGAAGTGATTTGTGTGTTGATAGTCGCCAGGTCATTACGAATTAATTTTATGTTTTGATCTTGCGGGCGTCACCACAATACTATTGTCTTGTCATAACTGTAGTAGTATAGTATGTGCGTTACCCGTCAAAAATGTGGATTAAAAAAAAATCTGTTATTGTTTGTAAACAGTAATATGTATTCGCGTCACTCGTCATTCGTCTTTGATGATTGTTAGTTGTCTTGCGTTGCATATATATTTTATATTGGATATATTTCTTCATATTTATTTCTCTAGTTTATATTATTTCGTTCATTATAGAGATATTTGATTGATTTTTTTGTGGTGTTCGAATTGACACTACAAATTTAATTGAGTTATATTTGCTCAATTGTGATACAACATTTACCTTACTATCTGAGTGATAGTGATTGGAGACAATATTCACAATTTTATCGATTCTTTTCTCGTCTTGCCTACTTCCATATTTATTTCAGCCAGATAGCTCATTTTACAGGTAGGACATTAGGACAAGATGTCTACACTGCACACATTTCATTGAGTTGGTGAGAAGACTGGTTTAACCTGTGCCGAACTTCGAAATTGAGCGAAGCTTGAGCTCAGTGAACAACAGAAACGAGACAAAGAGGATCGACAACTACAAACTTGCACGTGAGTAAGGAGGAACGACAGGAAAGACTGGCATCAGAAAAGCAACAGATAAACAAATTGAGAGAGAACTACAGTAAAAAGAGAGGTGTTGGAACGCGAACGAATGGAGACTAGAAGAAAGAGAATTAGATGTGGAACGCGAAAGATTGCAGCGGAAAAAAGAGAAGTTAATTATGGAAATGCAATTGAAAGAAAAACAAATGGCTGCAGAAGCGGAATTGAAGATAAAGCAAATGGCTGCGGAAGCGGATTTAAAGATAAAGCAAATAGCTGCAGAAGCGGAACTTAAGGAGAACAATTGGCGTTTGATAAGAGCGACTTGCTACAGAAACACTCTGGAAGGACAAGGAGTTGACGTACTAAGGTCAAGACTCTTGTGATGAACGTGGAGCTGAAATCGAACGAGAGAAAATGCTGGCTAACGAACGATCCTGTGAAAAGTACAGGTTTATTCAGGAATTTTCAACAAGGTGATTCAGTTAGTTTTCATGGATAACTAGTTTGAGTGCTCGTAAAGTACTGACAAGGTCGAGAAGGACGTACCGATTTTATTTCACCGTCACCTCGCGATAGAGCCGCTTAAAAGTGATCGAGTTAATTCCTGAAGATTTGCGTACCAAATTAAAAATACATGCTTGATCTGGCTATCACATTTCATTAGACGAGGCTGTTACGTAAAAAGTTTAAGACACATAAAAACCGAAGTCCGAATCAAAGTTACCTTCAATTTTGCTCAGAAATGTCATCTAGTTTTGACAATGGTGTAGCTGCGATCTAGCAGTGGCGGAAGAAACAGTCAGGAACCATCATTACCTAGAAGAGTGTAGAACAGTACACGTCCCTCGTGATTTCAAAGACATTTCCAGGTA
>JACEFZ010003250.1:0-50688 GCA_014155875.1 Cepaea nemoralis
ATCTAGTCCAGTCATGCACTAGCCACAACGCTGTCTAGTCCAGTCAGTGCACTAGCCACAAGGCTGTCTAGTCCAGTTAGTGGCATTTAGCCACAATACAAATCTAGTCCAGTCAGTGCACTAGCCAAAAGGGTTTGGTTAGTCCAGTCAATGCACTAGCCAAACACTGCGACGACCCAAAGGGAGGAGGACGGGTTTTCTAAAAAATTTTCAACCTTGCGCCTACCTGTAAAACTACCTTTTTGACGTGGGGCCCAAAGGTTTGTTTGTCCCCAGCTCAACACACCTGAGCTAATTGTTGGGGGGGCCGTGAACGTGTTTGAGCGCACGTGACTCCATCCTGGAAAACTAAAAGCCCTTCACGTTTGTCGACCGTGCAAACATGCGCCCCCCCATCTTCACGGACTGTAGGGCTCACACCAACTACCTTAACGTTCAGGGTGTGGATCCTGTTAAGAGTTTTCTCGCTTACCCTAAAACAGATGAGGAAAATCTGTGTGTCCCCATTATAATATTACATGTCCTTTACAAAAACGTTGCAGTCAATCCCAGGTTGGTTTTATGGGCAATTTTAACTGCAGTTTGCCATGCCCTTTTCTGAACTAGAAGTAAAACGTCCAGGTCCTTTAGAGGTTTGAACCGCCTACCCCGCCAACAGCGAACCGGAAGATGAATATTTTCCGAATTAATGGTCCAACTGCCCCGTCTATCATCAGCTAAAACCAACAACAACATTCCAGCTGGCGGGTCTACCATCCACTAGGCCCAACAACTTGATGTATCTATCCCGGCCCAGCCTAACAACGACACAACCAAAAAACTTGATTTCCTTTAACTGGCCAGGCCCACTTTCCCCTGGACCAACAACTTGATGCCTCTAGCTGGTCAGGCCCACTTTCCCCTGGACCAAAATTTGATGCCTTTTAAATGGCCAGGGCCCACTTCCCCGGACCAACAACTTGATGCCTCTAGTGGTTTAGGCCCACTTTCCCCTGGACCAACAACTTTATGCCTCTAGCTGGTTCAGGCCCACTTTCCCTGGACCAACAATTTGATGCCTTTAACTGGGCAGGCCTACTTTCCCCTGGACCAACAATTGAGCCTTTAAATGGTCAGGCCTACTTTTCCCCCGGACCAACAACTTGATGCCCCTAGCTGGTCAGGCCTACTTTTTCCCCCGGACCAACCCAAATTTTATGCCTTTTTAACTGGTCAGGCCTACTTTCCCCTGGACCAACAACTTGATGCCTTTAACTGGTCAGGCCTACTTTCCCCTGGACCAACAATTTGATGCCTCTAGCTGGCCAGGCCTACTTTCCCCCTGGACCAACAACTTGATGCCTCTAGCTGGCCAGGCCTACTTTTCCCCTGGACCAACAATCTTGATGCTTTCTAGCTGGTCAGGCCTACTTTCCCCTGGACCAACAACTTGATGCCTCTAGCTGGTCAGGCCTACTTTCCCCTGGACCAACAATTTGATGCCTTTAACTGGTCAGGCCTACTTTCCCCTGGACCAACAACTGATGCTTCTAGTGGTCCGGCCTACTTTCCCTGGACCAACAACTTGATGCCTCTAGCTGGTCAGGCCTACTTTCCCCTGGACCAACAATTTGATGCCTCTTAACTGGTCAGGCCTACTTTCCCCTGGACCAACAAATTGATGCCTCTTAACTGGTCAGGCCTACTTTCCCTGGACCAACAATTTGATGCCTTTAACTGCCAGGCCTACTTTCCCCTGGACCAACAACTTGATGCCTCTAGCTGGTCAGGCCTACTTTCCCCTGGACCAACAATTTGATGCCTTAATCTGGATCAGGCCTACTTTCCCCTGGACCCAACAACTTGATGCCTCTAGCTGGTCAGGCCTACTTTCCCCTGGACCAACAACTTGATGCCTCTTAACTGGTCAGGCCTACTTTCCCCTGGACCAACAACTTTGATGCCTCTAGCTGGCCAGGCCTACTTTCCCCTGGACCAACAACTTGATGCCTCTAGCTGGCCAGGCCTACTTTCCCCCGGACTAACAACTTGATGCCTCTAGCTGACCAGGCCTACTTTCCCCCGGACCAACAATTTGATGCCTCTAGCTGGCCAGGCCTACTTTCCCTGGACCAACAATTTGATGCCTCTAGCTGGCCAGGCCTACTTTCCCTGGACCAACAACTTGATGCCTTAACTGGTCAGGGGCCCACTTTCCCCCGGACCAACAACTTGATGCCTCTAGCTGACCAGGCCTACTTTCCCTGGACCAACAACTTGATGCCTTTAACTGGTCAGGCCTACTTTCCCCTGGACCAACAACTTGATGCTTCTAGCTGGCCAGGCCTACTTTCCCCTGGACCAACAACTTGATGCTTCTAGCTGGCCAGGCCCACTTTCCCCCGGACCAACAACTTGATGCCTTTAACTGGTCAGGCCTACTTTCCCCTGGACCAACAATTTGATGCCTTTAACTGGTCAGGCCTACTTTCCCCTGGACCAACAACTTGATGCCTTTAACTGGTCAGGCCTACTTTCCCCTGGACCAACAACTTGATGCCTCTAGCTGGTCCAGGCCTACTTTCCCCTGGACCAACAATTGATGCCTCTAGCTGGCCAGGCCTACTTTCCCCTGGACCAACAACTTGATGCCTCTAGCCTGGTCAGGCCTACTTTCCCCTGGACCAACAACTTGATGCTTCTAGCTGGCCAGGCCTACTTTCCCCTGGACCAACAACTTGATGCCTCTAGCTGGTCAGGCCTACTTTCCCCTGGACCAACAACTTGATGCCTTCTAGCTGCCAGGCCTACTTTCCCCTGGACCAACAACTTGATGCCTTCTAGCTTGGCCAGGCCTACTTTCCCCCTGGACCAACACTTGATGCCTTCTAGCTGGCCAGGCCTACTTTCCCCTGGACCAACAACTTGATGCCTCTAGCTGGCCAGGCCTACTTTCCCCTGACCAACAACTTGATGCCTTCTAGCTGGCCAGGCCTACTTTCCCCTGGACCAACAACTTGATGCCTCTAGCTGGCCAGGCCTACTTTCCCCTGGACCAACAACTTGATGCCTCTAGCTGGCCAGGCCTACTTTCCCCCTGGACCAACAATTTGATGCCTCTAGCTGGTCAGGCCTACTTTCCCCTGGACCAACAACTTGATGCCTCTAGCTGGTCAGGCCTACTTTCCCCTGGACCAACAACTTGATGCCTCTAGCTGGCCAGGCCTACTTTCCCCTGGACCAACAATTTGATGCCTTTAACTGGTCAGGCCTACTTTCCCCTGGACAACAACTTGATGCCTCTAGCTGGCCAGGCCTACTTTCCCCTGGACCAACAACTTGATGCCTCTAGCTGGTCAGGCCTACTTTCCCCTGGACCAACAACTTGATGCCTTTAACTGGTCAGGCCTACTTTCCCCTGGACCAACAACTTGATGCCTCTAGCTGACCAGGCCTACTTTCCCCTGGACCAACAACTTGATGCCTCTAGCTGGCCAGGCCTACTTTCCCCTGGACCAACAACTTGATGCCTTTAACTGGTCAGGCCTACTTTCCCCTGGACCAACAACTTGATGCTTCTAGCTGGCCAGGCCTACTTTCCCCTGGACCAACACTTGATGCTTCTAGCTGGCCAGGCCTACTTTCCCCTGGACCAACAACTTGATGCTTCTAGCTGGCCAGGCCTACTTTCCCCTGGACCAACAACTTGATGCTTCTAGCTGGCCAGGCCTACTTTCCCCTGGACCAACAACTTGATGCTTCTAGCTGGCCAGGCCTACTTTCCCCTGGACCAACAACTTGATGCCTCTAGCTGGTCAGGCCTACTTTCCCCTGGACCAACAACTTGATGCTTCTAGCTGGCCAGGCCTACTTTCCCCTGGACCAACAACTTGATGCCACTAGCTGGTCAGGCCTACTTTCCCCTGGACCAACAATTTGATGCCTTTAACTGGTCAGGCCTACTTTCCCCTGGACCAACAACTTGATGCCTCTAGCTGGCCAGGCCTACTTTCCCCTGGACCAACAACTTGATGCCTCTAGCTGGCCAGGCCTACTTTCCCCTGGACCAACAACTTGATGCCTCTAGCTGGCCAGGCCTACTTTCCCCTGGACCAACAACTTGATGCCTCTAGCTGGTCAGGCCTACTTTCCCCTGGACCAACAACTTGATGCCTCTAGCTGGCCAGGCCTACTTTCCCCTGGACCAACAATTTGATGCCTTTAACTGGTCAGGCCTACTTTTCCCCTGGACCAACAACTTGATGCCTCTAGCTGGCCAGGCCTACTTTCCCCTGGACCAACAACTTGATGCCTCTAGCTGGTCAGGCCTACTTTCCCCTGGACCAACAATTTGATGCCTTTAACTGGCCAGGCCTACCTTCCCCTGAACCAACAACGTGATGCCTTTAACTGACCAGGCCTAAAGTTGGTAGGTAGACAGGTAGGTAGTTAAATCGGTAGGTAGGTAGGTAGATAGGTAGATAGGTAGGTAGATAGGTAGGTAGATAGGTAGGTAGATAGGTAGGTAGGTAGGTAGGTACTACTTACGCACGTATGCAGGCAGGCAGACAGACAGAGATACAAACAAAAGTTATAAGCAATCAGACATTTGCTACAACCTGCCTTACAGATCCCCCCCACCCCCCACCCCCACCCCAGGTTTATGTCACAGAAATAAGCGGAAACAGGAAAGCTGCTGAGGATGGGCACAAACCCGGACAATCTACCGCCAATCACGAGGGTGTTAGCCGGCCATTTGGTAGACCTCTTGAGACGAAAAGCAATCGAATATCTGTCACATGGAATAAAGGAGGAGTCGCTCCTGTCTTCCTCCTGGCACGGGCAGTTTTAACTCATTTTGTTCTGAACATTACTTAACTCTCTCCTTCTGCTCACAACAAGCGGGAATATACTAGAACAAATGACAAGGTCCTCAGATCGACCCAGCCAAAATGGTCACCAGTAAAGTGTCTGGAGTGTGAAGGCTGTCGGAGATGTTGACCCATGGAATACCCACGGAGTAGCCATTGGTCTATACAAATATAGGGCTAGAATAATCTTCTTCTTCTACTACTTCTTCTTCTTCTTCTTCTTCTTCTTCTTCTTCTTCTTTTGTCCTTTAGTCCCCATCGGGGCATCGACCATCAGCCCAAGCCGTCCTATCTTTGGCTATCTCCTGCAGCTCCCTTCATGTCCTCCCTCCATGTCCTTCGTCCATGTCCTCCCTCCATGTCCTCCCTCCATATCTTCCCTCAATGTCCTCCCTCCAATTCCTCCCTCCATGTCCTCCCTCCATGTCCTCCCTCCATGTACTCCCTCCATGTCCTTCGTCCATGTCCTCCCTCCATGTCCTCCCTCCATATCTTCCCTCAATGTCCTCCCTCCCTGTCATCCCTCCAATTCCTCCCTCCATGTCCTCCCTCCATGTCCTCCCTCCATGTCCTCCCTCCATGTCCTTCGTCCATGTCCTCCTTCCATGTCCTCCCTCCATATCTTCCCTCAATGTCCTCCCTCCCTGTCCTCCCTCCAATTCCTCCCTCCATGTCCTCCCTCCATGTCCTCCCTCCATGTCCTCCTTCCATGTCCTTCCTCCTTGTCCTCCAGTATTATTCATCCTTGTCTGTAATTCTCTTGTCCGTGTGTTGTAGGTCTCCCGCTATTATGTATGTTCACCTTGCTGATTCCTGACAAGAGAGGAACTAGAACCACATATCTCATATACCCCAATGTGTCTTAAGGATTCTTTACACCCATTTACCTGTGTACTTGTCGACCTAATGGAGCAATCTTGCCAACAGACTACCTTCATTGTTTTCCATTTGGCATATGTCTCCCTCGGGCTGACAAAACATTGAACTCTCCCAGGCTTTTCCATAATTCTCCCACAAGTCTGACAAAATATGATTTACAACTTTTCCAAGTGCCCGAAGTGTTCCCATAATTCTCCCTCAAGTCTGACAAAACATGATTTAAACTCTTCCATGGTCCCGAAGTGTTCCCATAATTCTCCCTCAAGTCTGACAATGCATGACTTACAACTCTTCCATGGTCCCGAAGTGTTCTCATAATTCTCCTTCAAGTCTGACAATTCATGATTTACAACTCTTCCATGGTCCCGAAGTGTTCCCATAATTCTCCCTCAAGTCTGACAAAACATGATTTACAACTCTTCGATGGTCCCGATGTGTTCCCATATTTCGCCCACAAGTCTGAGAATGCATGATTTACAACTCTTCCATGGTCCCGAAGTGTTCCCATATTTCTCCCTCAAGTCCGACAAAACATGATTTGCACCTATTCCAAGGTCCCGAAGTGTTCCTAAAATTCGACTCAAGTCTGACAAATCATAATATGTAACTTTCTCAACAGTACCCTAAGGCTCCCCCAGGATTGATAAAACAATATGTGCAATTCTCCCTAGTATCCCTAAGGTCTCTCACGGACTGACAAAATGTTAATGTCAACCCTCCCATGGGGTCACAGTAAACTTCCTCTGAACTGACAAAACATTCATTGCAACTCCCTCAGAACTGACAAAACATTAATTTAAAGGCCCTAAGAATTGACTAAACATTCATTTAAACTCCTGAAGAACTGACAAAACATTCATTTCAACTCCCGAATAATCTCAGATGTCCTCCCTCAGGCTGATCAAACACCATGCCCAACTCTCCACTAGATCACAGATCTTCAGCCAGCTGGTAACAATTATTCGTCCAGATAGTGTGCTGTGCTTTTCGACGGCCCGGCAGTCGATACTGATCGAGGTACTGTTCAGTATGCATGCAGAATGGAGGGCGATACTCCTACTGGATGGAAACCTGCAGCGATATGTTCGCAAGGCTGAGAGACACATGGATATACCGTCAGGCTATTCGCCGTAGAAAAAGCGACAGAGGACTTCTTTCCAGCTCCACGAGCGATGTGCTTAAATAATTAGGATGTCAAAGAAAGAGCCAGAACTCAGGCACTTAAACGACTGGGCCAGGAGGCTATGGAGCAAGGGCAACGATGACTGGGATAAGGATATACAGTAACTGGTTCACGACCGTGGCTGCAGTATAAGTCAACGGCTCTCACCCAAATGAATACCACATCTCCCAATAAAACCGAAAACCCTTTACAGCATCGTGCCGACCCAGGAGTAGCCCTCTCAAGCAAGAACATGGCACCCAAGCCGGGGACGCTACCAAAGGGGTCAACACACCAAAATTTAGCCATCATCTGATCCGGAAATGTGCTCCGAAGGCGAACCTCTGGACTTAAGCTTTGGCAATGATCGCTTGTGGTGGAATGAGACGTCTTGCGAGGACCGCTTGTGGTGGAAGAGACGTCTTGCGAGGACCACGCCGAGCAGCAGAGACGCTTGTGGTGGAATGACAGTCTTGCGGGGACCGCGCCCCGCAGCAGAGACGATAGCCTGAAGGGCACAGATCCACAATAGAATTAGCCCACGGGTAGAGCTGGCTTCCGCTGGGAGTGTGCAGGAGGACGGATCCATAAACTCACTGAGGTAGAGACGAGGACAGAGGTAAATGGTCGAGGAAAGAAGCTGAAGGTTCGGTACAATGATAATGTTGGCAGATGCACGGGCGGATAATGTTGACCTCCCTGAGGGCGGGGTGGCTTCTGGGCAGACCCACTTAGCGATGTTGAAGTAGGATAAGTACGATACACAAACGTCTCAAAGGTGGATATGCGAACGCACTAAGGATAAAAAGGGAATGGGAGTCGTCACTCAGGCGGACCCTTGAGAGTGTAAGAATGATAAAGCAGCTGAAACATTCGGTGAAGAAGGAAACTTCTGATGATCAGAAGCCTCCTTTCGTGTATGCTCTACGGTGGAGTTTTTACCATTATTCTGTCTCCCGTCACAACCCCAAAAACTCCCTCGAATTAGCAAAACACATCTAAACCTTTCCCCAGGGCCTCCCAAATTTCTACCTCCAGTACACAAAACCATTTTTCGAACTCTTCCCTTAGGCCGATAAATTTCTTCATCGAACTGACAAACATTTCTCTGAACAGAAAAACAAAACAAAGGTGTTTGTGTCTGTATCGATTTAACATAATCACGCCTCTCAATGTATGCAAAACACACAGCGGTCTTTGAATTCCGCCAGAACTCATGAATCGGGCACAGAACAGATGACAGATTCCAGAATTGATCGTCCAACGTCACGAATGAAATGTCCATCAATAACTTACAACTCTGAAGTTGATTTTCTGGGCTGATTTTAACTCTTTGTGCCCTCGAGTTACGTGAACACTTGTTTGTGCACACAATAGCAGATCTGTGTGAAAGAGGCGAGTTTGTGGCACAGGCAGAAACTGTTTGTGCGTTAAATTATGGCTGGAATTCAATCAGGTTCTTTTCTAATACTTCTTTTGGGGGCGGGGAATATTACAGATGTGGTTAGGGATTGATGACTAGGGGTATCTATGTGGTGGAATACTGTTGTACACTTTTACATGATGATATTAGCTATATATCCATCGTTATTGTCAAATACTAGTAGTAATAATAACAATAACAAAGGCATAATTATAACAGTGTAGTAGTAGTAGTAGTAGTAGTAGTAGTAGTAGTAGTAGTAGTAGTAGTAGTAGTAGTAGTAGTAGTAGTAGTAGTAGTAGTAGTAGTAGTAGTAGTAGTAGTAGTAGTGGTGGTGGTGGTGGTGGTGGTGGTGGTTTTGGTGGTGGTGGTGGTGATGGTGGTGGTAGTGGTGGTTTTGGTGGTGGTGGTGGTGATGGTGGTGGTAGTGGTGGTGGTGGTGTGGTGGTTGTGGTGGTGGTGGTGGTGTGGTGGTGGTGGTGGTGGTGTTGGTGGTGGTGATGGTGGTGGTCGAATCGGTGCAAGATTCGCCCCAGCTAAAGGAAGTTGTGGGACACACCCAGTCCAACAGACATATCTTTGGCTACGAAAACAAAACACGGTGGTGGCCAAAGGCGTCGGCCAGGCAGCGCAGAGACATGGTGGTCCAGGAAATTCGTGAAGGAGAAGACGACAAGCCAGAGCAGAAGGCAGAGCAACAGACCCAGCAAGGGCAGTGGGTGTCATGGGAGGGAACTCTACAGAAGTCCCTCTCGTGGAACGACATCTGGCGCTTGCCGCCTTTGAGAATAAGCTTCCTTGTCAGATCACTGTACGATCTCCTGCCATCAGTTGCTAACCTGGTCAGATGGGATTTATCCGACGACTCAACATATCATCTCTGTAGCAACAGGCAGACCAAAAAAGCTGCCTGCAGAGCGGTCCCTGGTCAAGGCCGATTCTCATGGCGTCGTAACAAAGTTCTTACCGAGCTGGCAGCCATAGTGGATGTAGCAAGACTCCAGGCGAACAAGGGCACTGTTGTCAAGGCCGGATGGAAACGCTTCCTACAAGGTGGACAAAAGCCGAACAGCAGAGTCAACTGTCTCGACAGCCTGCCATCCATCTTCGACAGCACAGATTACTGGGAGCTGACATTATACAGCATATGAAACCTGAAATTTCAGTTGCGATCAGGCATTGTGGTTTGCTCACCGTCGTCTCAACAGCTGGTACTAATCGAGCTGATTGTTCCGTTTGAATCAAGAGGCATGGAGCAACTCACCTAAAAGATGGAGAAATGCAGCGATATTGCCGTAAGCCTGAGACAAGAAGGATATACGGTCAGACTATTCGCGTTGAGATAGGCGCAAGAGGCCTTGTTGCCAACTCCGCATACAGCGTTGCTGAAACAGCGAGGTGGGAAAGGATAAGCAAGAACACGAGCTCTTAAAAGACATGGCGCGACAGCGGAGCAGGTCTATGGAGCAAGCGTAATGCTGGATGGGACAACGATACGCAGTAAATGGTTCAACTTTGCCTGCAATGTGAGTCACTGTCTCTCAAGAGGAAGAAACAACCCCAGTAACACAGAAACCTCTCCAGAAGATTGCAGCCTCACACTCCCTCTGACGTGTCTCCACTTTGCCGTGGTAAGGGGGGCTTGCGTGTCCTAATGACCACAAGAGTACTGCCGACGGAAGCACAACTACATGTCGGACAGGTCTTGGGATAGGGACCAGACCAAGAGAGATACACCCCGCTGCTCTGCAGTTAGAGTGAGTATAGCAGTAAAAAGTCGGATACATAATCTACGACTCTCTGCTAAGGGATATGGCTGAACACCTCTAAGCCATTAACCCTGCCCGATACTCACTCGCTGCAAACTAGAGGTGAGATATTAAGCCTACTAAATGACTGGTTCAAATACGCATCCCACGGCTCTATACTGAATAATAAGGCCGAACGCCTCTAGGCCTATATCTCTCAGCTGTGCGAACATAGCCGTTGCTCACCTCTCCTAAATGGAGGTGAGATGCTTCCGTTCTTTACTTGGGGACGTTAATAACAAGTACCTCTGAAGTTGGAGTGGGTTCGCCTGAAGGCGAGTGACACTGGTAAAAGGGAAAGCAAACCCACATGCAAAATTCAGTCCCTTACTATTTTAAACAGTGTGTAAGGACTACGCTTGAGTTTAAGCGAGCGACCAAAAAAGAAAGAAAAAAATCAACCTCACAATGAGACCTAAACAACAGCTACGGTCCCGAGCCGACCCGGGAGCCACGTCACCAGAGAAGAAGAGGGTACCAAAGCTGGGGCGCTACAGAGGGGTGGAAACACCACAATATAGCCATAACCCTGAACTGGACATATAACCCAAAGCCGAATCTCTGAAGCCAAGCGCCAGCAATAACTACATGTGGTGGAATAGTATGTCTTGCAAGGACCACAACCAGCAGTGATAGCGAGGATTCAGGATGGGGCCCAAACCTTAATAGAATTAGCCCAAAGGAAGAGATGACTTCTGCTGGGAGCGTGCACGAGTGTGGGATCGCAAGCCGTGATCGGGGCACGACGAAGGCAACATGGTGCAATGTTAAAGCTGGTAGATGCACTGGGTACCCAATGCTTTCCCCCCCCCCCCCCCCCCACATCCCCACCATCCGAGGATGGGATGGCTTCTGGGCAGACACACACAGCGATATCCATAAGGAAAACGTCTCGATGAATACGTAGGACAGGAAACATATTTCCGTATGTAATGACCGAAACAGACCTGCCCTTGAGCTTGTACAGAAGGTAAAGGAGCCGAAATATTCGGCGAGGGGGTACACTTCTGATTATCAGAAATCTCATGTCGTGCTTGCTCCCTGGTGGAGTTGTTACCACTGATAGAAGTAGTAGTAGTAGTAGTAGTAGTAGTAGTAGTAGTAGTAGTAGTAGTAGTAGTAGTAGTAGTAGTAGTAGTAGTAGTAGTAGTAGTAGTAGTAGTAGTACACTGTCAACCTCGCGCTCTGAACGTCGTGAGTTCGATTCCCGGCAACGTGTTCGGTTCACGAGTGCAATTTTCTTGGAGACTCGAGGGGGTCATCGCTGAAACTACGGTGCCCATGGGTTCGACGCTTTCGGCAGGCAGCGCTGCGGAAATAGACCGATCCATATGGGGTAAAACCCAGTGTAATGAAGTAGATGCTCTTGACTTTTTAATCTTTTTTTTTATTCCCACCATTCAGAATGTCAATTCTTTAAATAGATACTCTCTGTATAAATGATCTTCTTAATGACAGTTGTCTTGCAAGTGCACGGAGACATGCTGACTAGGACAGTTTCCAAGCTGGCCGTACGTGCATCTTCTCATGTGATGCCTGGCAAACCAACGGAGTGGAACTCATCCCTGCTGCCGTCAAGCAAGGGAACCATAGTTTATTCACCCTGCCACTAATTACGTAGATTATGGAATAATTCTATACCCTACAGAAATATCAATGATTGGAGACATCTGGAAGTCATTGAAATACTATGAGAAATAGAGTCATTGGTATTGTTCAGCACTCGTAGAAGATGGGACATGTGGCGATTACAGGACACCCTAGATCAGTGGTTCTGAACCTTGTTTGGCCCATGCCCCCCTTTACCATATGTTCAGAACGTCATTCCCCCACCCTTTTTCGAATTTCTTCCCTATAAATCTCCCCCACCCTTACACAGTATACGTAAAAATGGAAGCTAAATTTAATAACACATACTCGAACAAGTCTAGACATCTACATAAAACTGATTTGCGGGTCTACTTACGTTATAAAACGAATTTCATTAGGGCGAGAAGTACAAAACAGTAAAATTTAGAGGGAAAAACAATATCAAGTAACTGGTTCTTGTATTAATGCGATCTTGAAATAATCTAAATTCCCCCCCCCCCTCCCCCCTAGAAACCCAAAAATTCTCCACTGGGTGGGGAGGGGGGGAATAATTCCCCACCGGTTGAGAACCACTTTTTTTAAAAATTCGCATATCCTTTACAGGACATCGCTGTCAACAGCAGCATCTTTCAGCTGTCTGTTGATTTCTTGGCAAGATTACGCTCAGTAGTTTGCCATTGCTTTCTGAGCGGCCGGCTCAGTTATCCCGCAAGTCACCAGCGGGGGTCGAACCGCTCCCAGCTCTAGGCCTGCTTAAGAGACTGCGTGATAAACGGGATTACGGAGAGGAAGTGTTGTAACCTCTCGGCCAGAGAGACCGGCTGAGGAACCACTGCCCTAGACAATATAAAAGTATAAAACTATAGTGTGGTCGTTCCTGTCGCTTCCAAATAACGATACCGAGTCGCTGGAAGAGCAACTGTGCTTCGACACACAACCAGCTGGACACCTGTTATAAAGGCCGCTCCAACAACCTGGTCTATCATCCACCCGACCGCACATGTATGGTATATGGAGGGAATTTACATACACCCTATCAAACATAGGGCGTATTTTTACTGACTGTGGGTTTTTTTTAAATATTGCCGTTCCAAGTTTTGCATTCACCCTCTGTGGAGTTCATGCGACATAAAAGGTAAATACAAAACTTGGAACGGCAGTATTTTCAAAAACCCCACAGTCATTAAAAATACGCCATGCAGCACCGTATGTCTCAGAAATCTATATGAGTCGTGCATTTAAGTACATATGTTCCTCCTGCTGGGCTATATCGCCATTTAGAGGTTGCAGGTTCGAATCCCATGTGGTCACAGCACAGCTTTCAATACTTATACAATCCAGTGTGTCCTCTGATCTCCACTTCTTCCCTCTCCTTATATCAGTGTCTCACAATACATGCAATCTTACTTCTCAATACCAAATTGCACGTACAATGAATATTTTAACTCTTCCGTGATTCACTGGTCATAATTTATACGTACATTGTCCCTTTATTTATCAACATAATTTCCACCAACATTGATGCACTTATCCCATCGTTTTATCAGTCCTCCCAAACCGGCTGCATTAAACTGTGTGCTTTGTTTTCATTTACATGCCATCCCACAGAACTGTGTGACTTACTTATTGACTCGCCCTCATAACGTTTTCTACCCAGCTATGCACCGCTTTACGGGATAAACATTTGTCAGCATAAACACTGAAAACCCACCTTGGCGGGAGACATTTCGCGAAGTTAAATGTGAAGTGAAAACGTGGTTTAGAAAACAGAGCACGCAGTTCTTTTTTCGCCGGTTTGGAAGGACTGATAAAACGATGGGATAAGTGCATCAATGTTGGTGGAAATTATGTTGAGAAATAAAGAGACAATGTATGTATAAAAATTAACTGATTTCAAGTTGTTATTATATTTAGTTATTTTTTTTTTACAGCCATTTGTGACTTACTTATTAACTTACCCTCGTATAATAAATAGATTGAGGCTCGGGCCAACATACCATATGCAGACTCTTATGTGGTAAACTGAGTCCCGGCACACATATAACATATACAAACTCTAATATGGGAGGCTGAGATCCCGCACACACATATAAACATATAGAAACCCGAATATGATAGATTGAGACTCGTGCCCACATACCGTATCCAGACTCATGTGGTAAGCTGAGTCCCGGCACACATATATCATATACAAACTCTAATATGATAGACTGAGATCCAGCGCATATATAACATAATCAGACTCTATATAAACCTAGCATTTCAACAATACCTTCGGTGTGAGATGTAGCCTGTAGCATTTCTATTTCCTTATTTCTCTGAAAGAGCCCAACACACGTGTTCATTACGATGTATTATATCACCACATCATTCACCATTGTATAAGTTAAGTAGCACGCACTACAATCATCGGAACTGGAACTCTCACATCTGAAGTATAGACTATAAATTGTACTGGACGTAAACAAAACAT
This sequence comes from Cepaea nemoralis, assembly GCA_014155875.1. Taxonomy (NCBI): domain Eukaryota; kingdom Metazoa; phylum Mollusca; class Gastropoda; order Stylommatophora; family Helicidae; genus Cepaea; species Cepaea nemoralis. The sequence goes on from JACEFZ010003250.1 coordinate 14,186, forward strand.
TGAGACACGAGAGTTTGTGCCCTCAGAGATGGCCACAGAGAACGCCAGAGGCCCGATATTTTCGCTGAGTAAGCGCGCTGGAAGTCGCGCACGGAGTCCGACCCTCCCACACACCGAGCAGAAACTTACAGCCACAAGTGAGAGAGCCGTGAGGTGGGTAGTTTGGGCTGGGTAGATGTGGGTGGACGTTATTGATTGGGGTGAGGTGTGATAATTAGGGCCTTGTGACATGTCATTGAAGACAGGGTGTATGACATTGTGTCATCTTTTACTGAACATATGACATCGTGTCATTCATTATAGATCATATCACATCGTAAAATTAAATATAGAATATGTGACATCGTGGATCCTTGTGGCAGGAACGGATATATTGTTGTTGGTTCAGAGGTTCCAACTGCCACATCTAAAAACTACTTTCCATTAGAAGAGGGTTGCGGCGATCTAACTAAGGAGGAATGATTTATCTTGAGTTAAGAAGCTGAAACATTAAGAAATCAAACGGTACTCTGTTGTACGCGTCCTCTTGTACTCGTGAATCGTACGTGGATCAATCGCTGCAGCACATGTTTCAATGCCTGAGTGGAAACCTTCATAGACATCATGGGCAAAGACTGCTGCGTTGTTCCAGGTTTCTCTTTTTGGACGGTACCCACCCAGGGTAGGTGGGAAAACACCTTGCCTGTCTACCTGACTTGATATTTTCCTTCCTGTTCAACTCCTACACTGTGAGAATTACCGGCGAACAGATCAGAGGACCGGGGAGGACATTGTCATATGCTGACGATGTGTTAGTGTAACGTCTGGGTTAGGATAGAGATCGAGTTACTTTAGATCTACAAACAGAACTAAATCGCATAAGCACTTGGTGTGTGGAATCTTGGGCAATGGTCAACCCAACAAAGGCAACAGTGACATGGTTCTCTTTGAATAACCATATGGTCAACACTCCAACACCAACTGTAAATCTTGGTTCAGAGAAGGTGGAAAAAACGCAGGCAATGAACTACCTGGGTATACGCTTTGATCGAAGTCTTGTTTATCATGAGCACATAGACCGGGTGATAACAAAGGCAAGCGAGGTTTGGCTCCGATGCGGGTGATGGCGGCGGCAAACTGTGAGCAGCGCCATCTATGTTTCCTTTACGAGGGTCGGGTCCTTTTTGTTTTGAAGTATGCTATGGCAATCCTGACCATCAGCAGTACGCAGATGGAAAGGATGGAAAGGATACAGAACCAAGCTATGCGTATACTTTTTGGATGTACAAGGGATACAGCATGCAGGGCGATGCGCTACCTTCTTGATTTTTCAACCATTGGGGACAGAATACAAATTTGCCAAGCACGTGCCTATCTCAGAGTCAACGCAGACACACAACATCCACTGCACAGTGAAATTAAGAAGATAAAGGGAAGCAGGTTGAAAAGAGGAAAGTCGTGGATGGATCAAGCCGAAGACATTTTTCAACAGGTGTGTACACTTGAGGACTTAAAACCTGGTGAGGAGTGGGTACAAGTGCCAACTTGTCTTTACATCCTTTTCAGTTTGCATCCAACTAGACCAAAAATGCGGACAAGACAATTCCGGCTGCTGTGGAGGCGGAAGTACAGGCTTTGATCTCCAAGAATTCTTTGGAGGGTGATGCTGTCATTTACACAGATAGGTTGGTCGGTCGGCAAGTGAGAAGTTCATGGGTTTTTACGGCTCAGGCCGGAGGGAGAATTGTGAAGGAAGATTCTGGTGCTTTTGCTTTGACCACAAGTAGCCAGACTATGGAAGTCATGGCAGTAAGTAAAGCAATAACATGGCTCGAGACACAGACATTCACTAGGGCGTGTTTCCTTAGTGACTCAAGTGAGCATGCTCAAGAAGAAAGAGATGGGGTGGATCCGAAGAGAGTGGCTGCTGTTTCTGGAGTGGTCTCGGCTGGCAAAAATTGGTTTCATTTTCGTGCTAGGGCATGCGGATGTACGAGGAAATGAGCGGGCTGACAAGCTTGCAGGCAAGGCTACTGTGGAAGGCGGGCGAGCCATGGACCAGGCTGACGTTCTGAATGCTCTACGAGAAGTAAGACTTTTGCTAGAACCAAGTGATGACTGTGAATCTACAACCATGGTCAGACTGCGAGAACAGCAAATTAAAAGAGGGGTGGCCAAACGAGAACACCACGCAGGAAGCCAAAGAAGATTGATAAACCAACACAGAACTGGCGTCGTTAGCCGCTACACGTTGCAGGATTTGCTGAGGAGGGGATCCGAGCACTTATGGACTGAATGGTTCGATGTGCAAATCAAATCAACTCAAATCAAATCAACTTTATTAGGGTCACAAATTGAGCGCGCAGGCCCGTCTTACATTCGGCCCTTCCAATCACTCGTCTTTCGTTTATCAAGAGCATTATACATTTACATAGGAAAAAAATAAACATTGTGAAATGAATGTTGTAAACATAAACAAGGCTAATTACCATGTTATGAGGCCCATCTCCCACCTACCCATACATCACCCCACCCACACAACACTCCCACCTACCCACACACACGCGCACCAAGGGACACATACACACCCCACCTACCCACAAACACGCACACCAAGGGACACATACATACCCCACCAACCGACCCATCCCCCTCCCGCACATCCCCCACCCGCACACACTGCCCTCACCTGATCCCCCAACCAAAACACACTCGCCACCCACAAACATTCCCCCACCAACCCACACATCCCACGCCCATCCACATACACATCCTAACCCACACATCCTCTCCCCACCCACACCTCAAACCACCCATCCCCCAGCCACATCTCTATCGACAACATATTCCCCACCCATGCACACAATCCCCCACCAACCCACACATCGCACATCCACTCACACATCCCCAAACCATACACACACATCCCCACCAACTAACATGTCCCCCCCCCCCACACACACACACACATCTCCCTAACCACCCATACATCCCCAATCCACTCACACACACCCCACCACCCACACATACAACTTCCACCCACCCACACATGCCATAACCTAATCCCCCACCACACAATCCCCCACCCGCACATCACATACACCCCCTACCACGCACTATTCCCAACCCACGCACCACACACACACATCCCTCACCAACACATCCCCACTTACACACCACACACATATCCCCCACCCAGATACCACACAATATTCCCACCCACACCCACACAGATACCCTTACCCATCCACCCCACATACCCCCACTCACACACCACAAAAATCCCCCACCCACACACACATACCTCACCCACACAATATCCCCAACCAACACACCACACACCTCTCCCCACCCACACACGCAGTCCCTACCCGTCCACCAACAGACACTCACTCACGCAAACATCCTCCACTACGCACCCCCACACACCCACCCCAACCAAACATCTCTCGATCACAATACCCCTACCCACACACACCCTCCACCCACTTACACATCCCACCCCAACACATACAACTCCCTCACCCACCTACACATCCCTAAGCCACTCACACACCCCCACCCACACATTCCCCATCCACACACACACATCTCCCACCCACACACCCCACATACTTCCCCCAACCACCACAATCCCCTACTCACCCACACATACACCCCACCCATACGCACATTCCCCGCACCCATCACACACATCCCCCACACCACACACTATCCTCCACCCATACCACCACAAACATACCCTCCACCCACACATCATTCACACATCCCCCACCAACACACCGCACGCATATCTCAAACCCACACACCATACACTTCTCCCTACCCGCCCTTGCATCCCCAATCCACCCAACACAATCCCCTACCCACACAACCCCGCCTCCCACACATACTTCCTCAAACCATCCACACATCTCCACCCACATAAACACACATCCCCCGCATCCGTCCCATACACATATCCTCCACCCATACACACATCCCCCACACCCATTCCAACACCCCTACTTTCACCCCCACACATCCATCCACACATCCCACCAACACCCACAAATACCACTACCCACCAAAACCCACACACCCCAACCCATCCAAACGCATACCCACACCCACACAACCCCCACCCACACATATCCCCACACTCACACACATCCTCCACATACACTCACACTTCCTCACATCTAGACACATACAAAATGTCTCACGTTAGTATTGAAACTAGTATGAACAAACTCCCACACTTTACTCACACACATACACTGACACTTGTCATGAGCAGTCTCATAAAAATGTTAAACATGGAGAAAAATGTGTACATAAAATGTATGTGACGTAAAAATAGTGATGCTCTCTCTCTCTCTCTCTCTCTCTCTCTCTCTCTCTCTCTCTCTCTCTCTCTCTCTCTCACACACACACACACACACACACACACACATTCACTCTCACGCTCACACATTCACTCTTCCGCTCATTCACTCTCACGCTCACTCATTCACTCTCACGCTCACTCATTCACTCTCCTGCTCACTCATTCACTCTCCCGCTCACTCATTCACTCTCCCGCTCACTCATTCACTCTCCCGCTCACTCATTCACTCTCACGCTCACTCGTTCTGTCTCTCATTCACACTTACTGACTCTCTCACTCAAACTACAATAATGAACATGAGTTTATATTATGCATGATAAAATCAAATGGTATTTAACTGATAATATGACAGATGAGAATACACAAACATATGGATTCGCGTGTTACATAACATGCGTGTTACATGACATGCATCTGCTCAGCTCTCTCTCTCTCTCTCTCTCTCTCTCTCTCTCTCTCTCTCTCTCTCTCTCTCTGTATTCTTTCATATACACACTCACACGCATGCGCACGCTCACACACACACTGACACATCAACTCTCCCACTGTCTCACTCTCTAACTCACAATCCTTCACACACACACACACACACACACTCTCTCAATCACACTCTCTCACACATACACATACACATGCACATGAACGCATGCACGCACACACTCCCTCACTCACTCTCACACATACACGTACGAATGCATGCACTGACACATTCCCCCACCATTTCTAGCTCAATCACTCTCTCCACACACGCACGTGCGCACATACTCTCTCCCTCTCTCTGACACCCACTTTCTCTTTCTCTCTCTCTCTCTCTTTCTCTCTCTCTCTCTCTCTCTCTCTCTCTCTCTCTCTCTCTCTCTCTCTCTCTCTCTCTCTCTCTCTCTCTCTCTCGCTCCCACACGCACACACATATATAGTGAACAATTATAGTTAAACAATTATAATGAACAATTATACTGAACAATTATACCAGTAAATGAATTATGGTGGCATATAGTCGGTATGGATTAAGTATTGAAAGAGTTTTCGGTTAAATGTGTAGGGACTCATTGGAGTTTTCAGATCTGGAGGCAGATCATTCCATAAGTGAGCACCAGAATAGGCGAAACATGTTTTGTATAGGTCCAATCTAGGCTTTGAGACATGTAACAAATTTAGGCGCTTGCTGTTCATTGCATTAGATTGAATCAGCGGCAGAAGATACTCTGGGGTATTTTGAGATATAATTTTATTCACTAATTTGGCTTTGTTGAAAAGGAAGCGCTTTTGTAGTGGTAGAAGTCTTAGATGACTGTACAAAATATTACTTTCAACGTGCTTTATGCCAGAAACCAGACGAATAGCGCGGTTTTGTAGAGAACATAGTCGTTTTAAATTAGATTTAGGGCAACCATCCCAAACTGTGGAACAGTAATCGAGATGTGATTGGATATAGCATGTATAGAATATTTTTCGTGTGCTTTCGTCCAGGAAGTGCTGAATTTTAGCAAGTTGGTAAACTTTTTGTGCTATTTTCTTGGTAAGAGCGTGAACATGAGAGCTCCAGTTCAAATGGCTGTCTATTAAAAGCCCTAGTGTTTTATGTTCAGTCACATTAACTATAGGTAACGTGCCCATGCGGAGTTCGAGCGGTGATCCAGTTATGGCTAGTGTCTGTAGTTTTTGTCTGGTCGTTATTAGCATGGATTTGGTTTTGTCGATGTTAATTTGCATGCGGTTTTCATTGCTCCATCTAGTAAGATTATCAAGTTCCTTTTGTAAAGAATTCTCTAATTCACTACGGTTTTCTTGACTAGTATATATAGTACAGTCGTCTGCAAATAGATCACAAGTTGTATTGATATATAAAGGAAGATCATTAATATAAACTGCAAAAAGCAGCGGACCTAGTATTGAGCCCTGAGGCACACCAATATTAAGCTGTGTGGGTCTTGATAGACAGTTGTTGAAGGACACGACTTGTTGCCTGTCGGATAGAAATGACGTAATTATGTTCACCATGTTGGTGCTTGTCTTCATTTGCTTTAGTTTTCTAATTAAAATATCGTGATCTACCATATCAAAAGCTTTTTTAAAGTCTACAAACACCGCTCCACAAATTCTACCGTTGTTGATGTTTAAGTGCCAGTTATCGGTCATTTTTGTTAGAGCACTATGGCAAGAATATTTAGGTCGAAACCCAGATTGACTGTTAATTATTAGATCATTGTTAATTAAATGGTGTAACGTTATTTTATGAATGTGTTTTTCTAGTGGTTTTGATAGCGACGATAGTAAGGAAATAGGTCTATAATTACCCAAAACGCTATTATCGATTGAGCCATTTTTAATTAGCGGAAACACTTTAGCAATTTTAAATGCAGATGGAAAGTAGTTTTTGGCCAGGCACTGGTTATATATGAACGTTAAGGACTCGCTAATGACTGGTGCAGCACAACGAAGAATTCTATTACTGATACCATCTAGGCCGTGTGAGTTTGTTGATTTGAGGTTCAAGAGATATTTATAAACGTCTGCAACAGACATTAACGGAATCTCAGCGGGAATATTTCTGGTGCACTTCTCCTCACAGAATGATGCCAGTGAACTTAAATTACACGATGAGTCTGGTATTGAAGACTTTAGATTCTCTATTTCTGATTGAAAGAACCAACTGAATTCATCGCATGTTATAGAATTTGGTATTGCTGATTCTGTAGGGCGTTTCTTATTGGTTAGCAAGTTAATAGCCTTCCATATATTTGTACTGTTTGAATTATCTACAATCAAATTTTTAAAATGATCTTTTTTTATCCTACGAATTTCATATTTAACTTTATTCCTTAGTCTGCGGTAATTGATGAAGTCTTTATTTTTGTGTGCTGTATCTCGCTCTCTCATGATTTCCAGCACTTCTCTAGTGACCCATGGGGATTTATGTTGATTTTTGACTCGAACTTCTTTGATTGGCACGTGTTTATCGAACACATTGTAGACTGTCTTCGTCCAGAAAGCTAATGCATCGTCCGGGTCAGGAAGTTGGTAAACGTGATCAAGGGCTGCTTTTCTTAAGTCTTGCAAAAATAAATCTTGGTTGAATGCTTTAAAATTCCTGAATTTGATACTTACATGTTTATGTTTAAGAGGTTTGAACCCAATTCTTGACCATGTACAACATACCGGGTAGTGGTCACTAACTGTACAAACAGGAACAGAACATTCAATAATATTATCTGGACAAGTAACATATATATGATCAATTATAGTTGAGGATGTGTCAGTAACCCTTGTGGGACGGTTTATTAGTTGTTTGAAATTGTAAGAAAGAATGATATCGTCCCATGTCTGGTTGGGTTTACTAATATCTATGTTGAAGTCACCTAGTATCATAACTTCTCTACCTGCTGTAAACACTCTATCCATCATTGTAGTGAAGCAGTCATACCAACTGTACCCGGCACAAGGATTCCTATATAGGTATCCAATGAGAAACGGTTGTTGGCTGGCTGGCTTCACCTCTAACCAAACACATTCTATCTCTACTGTCTCGAGATCACTTCTACGGGACCAGTTGAGAGAATTGGAAATGTATACAGCAATACCTGTCTCTAATTTTTGATTTGCATCTTTCCGAATTACTTTAAATCCCTTAAGTGAGATTTCAGAGTCGGTTATTTTGTCGTTAAGACGACTTTCTGTAATTCCAAACACATGGAACTGTTTGGACAGTATTACCGAGAGCTCAGGTAATTTGTTGAGCAGATGAAAGATGTTGAGATGGCCTATATATAGACCATTTTTGTTGAGCCACTGATCGTGATTAGCGAACATTACAAACTAAAAGGAAGATGTCGCTTGTGGTATACAAATTGCAGGGATTTTGAAACTTTATTTAGAAATAGTTAGGGTTGTTAGAGGTGGCAGGAAAATGTCTTTGCTGGAGTGATATCATGAATGCTTGGTGCAGGGCTGCAGGATTGTATCGCATTAGCTGCTGAAGTTGACGGTTCCACTCATAGGGTTGTAGATTACCGTCCAGCGAGGGATTGCTATGATTGTCACTGGAAGTGCCTACATTGGAAGCAGGCATCGACGGTACAGCACCATTGTTTAACGGTGTCCCCTTTGATATCATAGAGGGAGACTGTTTTACGGGCAAGGTAGGAAACAAAGTATCATATTTAGCAACATTTGGATTGGAGCTTGGGTTGCTATTCACAACATTGTGTTCCTGAGGTACACGCAAGGGTGGTGTGGGAAGAGAAGGAGTGTTTTCTGAACACAGTGAGGTGGCTGTTGCCGGAGGTGAAGTTCGGTTTACTCCTGTAACTGGTGCTGGTTGTTGTGCACGTTCGGGATATTTTATGTTCTTCGCTAGGAAGCTACTTCCTAGCTTGGAACAATGTATTTGATCCCTGTATAGTTTTTTCTTTGGAGCTCCGGACGGTGACGTAAAGTAAGGGGTGTTATTTATGAAATTCATGCTATTATTTTTACAGAATTTATATAACGTTAGATTAGCAGCATCGGCAGTACGACGCTGGAACCCGTAACATGGTGGGATGATAGATGAAATAAACAAAGATGATTTCGGAAATCTATTGCGCAACAGCACCTCCAATGTAGCTAGTTGTGAGGTGCTGATGATTTTATTATCCATTATGTCATTAACACCAATATGGACTGTTGCTCTCCTAATTCGGTCGTTCACTTGGAATCGTCGCAGTGTAGCGGTCAGCCTGTCAATGTCAGCGCCTGGTACAGGGTAGATTGAAGTTGATTCGCTGTCAGTAGATGACATGCGATCACTATAGATTCCCTTCAGCAGGGAGTCTCCAATGACGACATGTGTTGCACTATGATCTATGGTTATTTCACGCTGCTGGCGTGTCCGCTTGGACTGTTGTTGCCACTGGTCACTGTCGTCTTTCTTGTGTTTTTGTTTATTATATCTTGCTTGCGTTGGTTGTTGATATCCAGTAGTGGTAACGACTGAGCTCTGTGATTGCCAAGTCTGCTGCTGGAGAGTCTACACTTAAGGCCTGGAACCTGTTGCTGACATGCACATCGATGGGGTAGATAGATGGTGTGCGTTCTACAGGTTTAGTGGTGGTTTTGTTGCTTGTAGAAACTATCTGTATGTCATTATGCGACGAACATTCACTGGTAACACACGCATCTACAACACCATGGATACTTTCTGTTTGTGCACTTTTATGAAATGACTGTGCACGCTTTAGTTTCAAGGCATGTATGGATGTTTTAAAAGTCTCCTTCTCTTCTTTAAGAATTCGGATTTCCTCTCGAAGAAGAATGTTTTCTTTTTTAAACTCCGCAATAATGTTAGTGGTGTTGTTGGTAATAAAATCTTGTAATCCTCGTCTCCAAAGCCTGAATTAGATCACGACAACAATCATTGTGGCTCTGTGTTTCGGCCGAAGAAAGCGTCTTTGAAGGTGATGTGTTAGTTTGATAAGATTGAGCTGGTGAATTGTGTTGTTTGTCCAGCAGGACATCAGTGTCTGATTGTTCACTAGACAACGTGATGGATGTTGGCGATGAAGATGATCGATTCAGTCGCTGAGCTGGCGTGCTAACTAACTTTTGTCCCGTCTTGTTTTTGTTTACATTTTCACCACGCTTTGACACAGTTGATGATCGTAAGTTGGAGGACATGTTGGCAATATAGGCAGCTCGACAAGGCAAGGAGTAAATAAAACTGCAGGCCTTTCTGTAGATCGTGCGTGGCGCTTATCTCTTGCTAGTCACACATAGTTAAGTCTCACGTAGTCGTGAATCGATAAGTGGTAAAAATTCAAAAATGGATGCTCTTACCCTCACGTGTCACAATGAAATCTTCATTTCACTACATAAACAGTCACATAAACTTGACAGTTGAGAGTGTGTAAATTCAGCACAATAATGGAGTAAATAAAAGCGCCGGCCCTTCTGTAGGGCGTGCGTAGCTGATTATCACTTGTTAGCCCCGCATGGCTAATTCTCACGTTGACGTGGATCGATAATTGGTAACATTCAAAAATAGGCTGCTCTTACCATCACATATCACAAAGAATCCCTCATTTCACTAACTAAACGGTCACATAAACTTGAAGTGTTGAGTAGTATGTAAATCCACTCTTAGAACGAACACAATGATGTACACAACATCGCGATTGAATTAAGTAAACTTATTAAAATATTCAAAAATCGAGAGAGCATGTGAAGACACGTCCGCTCGTTACCGGAAACCGGGATACACGGGCGTCCTGGTATATGTCAGGTATAATGACTCCCTCAGTTGTGTATCCCAGATATTACCTAGCACTACGGGCGTCCTGGTATATGTCAGGTATAATGACTCCCTCAGTTGTGTATCCCAGATATTACCTAGCACTACGGGCGTCCTGGTATATGTCAGGTATAAAGTCTACCTCAGTTGTGTATCCCAGATATTACCTAGCACTACGTGCGTCCTGGTATATGCCAGGTATAAAGTCTCCCTCAGTTGTATATTTCACATCTTATCTAGAGCTGCTAGTATCCTTGGTTCTGTCGTCCTGCTACTGAGTGAGTGTGGGGCGCGAAACTGGGCTGTGAATTTCGTTTGAAATGCATTTACATATGTCCGCGGTTGATTTTAGCGTGAACTGCATGTTCGGAACGATGGTGGCCGGCTGTTTCTGAATTGACTTATTTGCCTTTTCGGGTTAAGATGCGGAACGAGACCCAACCATATGGGATATAAAACGGTTCAATTAACTCTTTCTGGTGACTGACGATTCCATCGACGGTGAACTGTATTTTTGTGTGGAGGACTTTCGTGTTGGCATTCTGGCTGCGGCATTATGCAAAGACAGTGTACTTGTGCGGGTTGTTGGCTTATCGAGACTCCTGTCTGTTCCACTTTTCACATTGGGCAGTGAAGAGCATTTTGTGTGATATTCCCTGGCACAGGAACGGAGCATAATGTGGGCGACCCGTGGCCGTGAAGTTGGAACCGTGAATAACTAACTAACTAACTAACTAACTAACTAACTAACTAACTAACTAACTAACTAACTAACTAACTAACTAACTAACTAACTAACAAACTAACTAACTAACTAACTAACCAACCAACTAACTAACTAATTAACTAACTAACTAACTAACTAAATAAATAACTAACTAACTAAATAGTTAACTAACTAACTAACTAACTAACCAACTAACTAACTAACTGACTAAAAAACTAACTAACTAACTAACTAAATAACTATCTAACTAACTAACTAACTAACCAACTAACTAACTAACTAACTAACTAACTAACTAACTAACTAACTAACTAACCAACCAACTAACTAACTAATTAACTAACTAACAAATTAACTAACTAACTAACTAAATAACTAACTAACTAACTAACTAGCTAGTTAACTAACTAACTAACTAACTAACTAACTATCTAACCAACTAGCTAACTAACTGACTAAAAAACTAACTAACTAACTAAATAACTATCTAACTAACTAACTAACTAACTAACCAACTAACTAACTAACTAACTAACTCAAAAACTAACTAACTAAATTAACTAACTAACAAACTAACTAACTAACTAACTGACTAATTAACTAACAAACTAACTAACTAAACTAACTAACTAAACTAACTAACTAACAAACTAACTAACTAACTAACTAACTAACTAACTAACTAACTCACAAACTAACTAACTAACTAACTAACTAACTAACTCACAAACTAACTAACTAAACTAACTAACTAACAAACTAACTAACTAACTAACTAACTAACTAACAAACAAACTAACTAACTAAACTAACTAACTAACTAACTAACTAACTAACTAACTAACAACTGGCATCCTGTTATATGCCATGTATAATATCTCCCTCAGATGTATATCCCACATCACACCTAGCGCTACAGGCATCCTGGTATATGTCAGACATAATGACTTCTTCAGGTGTATATCTCAAATCTTACCTAGAACCAAGCGTAGTGACTCTCTCAGCTGTATATCCCACATCTTATCTAGCATCATGGCCCTACCAAGAGGACTCACTGTTAGTTACCTGCATACCTTTACAGGACGTAGCAATCAACTCCAACATGTATGGCTGTTTGTGATTCTTGGGATTGTTTTCGTTTAGTATTTAGTAATTCCTTTCTGAAGGACTGGCACTCATAACATTGTAGTGACACCAACTGCAAGGCAGTCAGCTTCCAAATCGCCAACAGCTGTGCATCGAACAAGTTATGCTGGATTTGCATTCGTTACCCCTTCGCCACAGAGGCGGCTCATCGTTTATGTATAATCAGTTATCACTTCAACCGGCTCTGTGACAAAGGTGTAACTAATACAGTTCGTAATCCCGCATACCGCGTTCGAAGCACAGCTGCGGGCGATTGGGAAGCAACCTTCTTTAGTTCCCGTACAAAGGTATGAGTGCGGGGTATTCACAAAGCAATGGCAAACTTCTGAACGTTACATTGCCAAGAAATCACAACATGCCAAACAACTCTGGGGTTGACTGCCAAGTGCTTTTAAAGGACACGCAATTAACTATTCTCAATTCAAACGCCACACACTTTGAAATATCTTAGCTCGACAATCCGTAACACTGGCAGCTGGTAACATGAGATCAAACGTAACACATTCTGAATATCTTAGCTTGACAATCAGCAACACTGGCAACTGGTAACAAGAAATCAAACGTAGGCTGACCATAGTATTGCAGAGATTAATCAGTAGTCAGAACCCAAGGAACACCACCAGCAACCACGTTACAGTGAAATCTTTGAGGGCTTGCATCTTTCCTGTAGCAACATGTGGATGTGAGTCATGGACAGAAAACTGAGAAAACTGAGGCTTGTGAGATAAAAACTAGATGAATTGAGCACCTGGTAAATACATCGATCCTCCCCCAGCGAAGACAAGAAGATTCCAACGATCAGGAGCAGTGGTACTGTGTATGTTGGACCCATGTTAGAGACAGCAGCAAATCTGTCGATGAGAAATTGTATTCATTGAGTTAATAACCTCAGCAACTTCTACTGCCGTAATTATGTTGTTATATGCCTATAAGAATAAAGTTAGTCACTTGTCCTTTACAGAACGTAGCAGTAAACCCCAACATTTGTTGGCTGTTCGTGATTCCTGAGCAAGTTTACGTTCAGTAGTTTGCCATTGCTTTCTGAATGACCGGCACCAATACAATTTCATTAAAGACCAACATAGCTGTGTTTCGAATATGGGTATGCGGGATTACGAACTGCGTTGGTAACCCTTCGCCAGGGAGCCAGCAATATATGTACACACACACACACACATACACACACACACACACTCACACACACACACACATCTATACAATTCTAGTAAAGACAATACAACTTTACCCTCAAATTATTAGATTACACACAGCAGGAAACTGTCCTGTATTCAAACCTAGAGTTTGTAGTCTTCACAAGCGTGCAGCCGAGTATCGCAAAATAAAATCTATAATGACACCGATATTTGCTGTAGTCCGGCAGTAGTGTGTAGAAGCAATCAACTGAAAATATTAATATTATTTTTGTTTTCACAATAATCAGCAACTTATTTTATGATATATGTCATCTCTTATCAGCTCGTGAAGTAGACATGTGTTATACGTTAATTAAACAGTAAAGGTTTTTAGTCGCATGTGCCGTTGAAGGACTGTAGAAAACTCATGAACGCAGTTCTGAGATATATAGATGGAAATTTTATATTCAGTGCTTCTTCTCTTGTCATCTGTCCCCTATGGGGTTAGGGACCCTAAATCAACTCACACTTAGCACTTAGCACTGCAATCCTTGGCTATCCTGTGCAGCACAGCCCGTGTTTCCCCAATTTCTTTTACAATTTGGAACAAAGTTCTGTCTAGTTATCCTAGCCAAAAGTATTTATAAACACCCCTCTAGCCTTCCCGATTCTAATTTTATCATTTTCTTTTAACCAATCGTTGTACCCGTTGCTACCAAGTATGTGCATGACATCATCTGTTTCAGTTTGGTGTGCATTAGCACAGTCTTTGGCCAGATCAAGGAGACGGGGATACAAAAAAAGGGTGTCGACGAGATTGCTAAACACGTGCACACTCACACACACACACACACACACACACACACACACACACACACACACACACACATACACACACGTGTGTGTTATGTTGTTTGTCCATAAAGAATGATACATACACACATCGTGATTGTAACTGACTCAGAAAGCATGCTGAGGAGGGTGAGGACAGGCAGCCTTCGGGCAGAGTGGCTTGCTTCGTTTCGGAGGTCACGGGTTGCAGGCATCACCTGGATCTTTTCTCCGGAGCATGCCGGTGTGCTGGGGAATGAACAGGCGGACAGATTGGCTGGTTTGGCAAAACTTGGTGGAGTATTGATACATGACAAGGCAGACGTGGTTGCGGCCATGTCGGGGCAAGTGCACACCTCAAAGGAGCAAATGGATCACCACAGCCTGGCAAGAATGAGGCAGCTAGGAGTGACGAGGAGATCTGGCCGATGCTCGACGCTCAGAGGAAAGGCGAGACGGGCATATAATCAGATTGCTACTGGAACTATTGGTGCTAGAACTCTTCGCTGGCTGCTGAGGATGGCGACGAAGCGTTTAAGGGAATGCACCGAATGCTGTGATGTCGGTTACTAAATCAATCAATCAATCAATCAATCTATCAATCAATCAAGAATGATGATGCAAATTCATTTCATCAAGTGGGGTTGAAAGTATGGAGCCGTGAGTTCTAAGATGGCTGATAAGGGCTATTTTGGCTCGAAATTTCCTGTGACTGTGGGCAAAGAATGCTTGACGTTCCAGGAGGATCTCCTGCTCTGGTTTTTCTGTTCAGCCTTTTCTTCATAGCTCTTGCAGTCCTGGTTGCTTCGCGAGTGACTGCAACCTTGCTTAATTTCGAATTACGAATTTCGGTCTTTGGCTGCAGTCTCCCAGGTGTCAAGATGAATTTCAAAAGCTTTCAGTGAGATTTTCAGAGTGTTTTTTAAAGCGTTTCCGCTGGCCGCCTTGGGAGCGTTTTCCACAACGCAGCCCACCGTAAATAAATTCGTATAGGGAGCCTATGATCTGGCATGCGGGATACGTGACCAGCCCAGCGAATCTGATTCTTCATTAGTAGAGTGTGGATACTGGGCATGGATGCTCTTTCTAGAACTTCAGTGTCTGGGATCTTGTCTTGCCATTTAATCTTCGATAGCTTCCTGCTTGGAAGTGGTTTAATTTCCTAGCGTGTCGCTGGTAAACAGTCCAGGTTTCACAAGCATATAGCAGTGTGGATAATATAACCGCTTTGTAGACTTTCAGCTTTGTTTGCAGGCTTATTCCAATTCTGTCCCATACATTCTTGTACAGTCTAACAAGGGCCGCGCTGGCCTAGGAGATTCTTGTATTTACTTCGTCACCAATTGTGGCAGTTTGTGATATGGTGCTGCCAAGATAGGTGAATTTGTCCACAACACTTAGTCTATGACCGTTCACCTTGATATTAGGCATGGTATGATTATTTCCTGGAACTGGCTGGTACATAACTACAGTCTTCTCCAAGATATTATTGAGCCCAAAGTTGGCACAGGCATGTGAGAAAGCTGAAACATTGTGTTGCATGTCTGCCTCTGAGTTGTCATATAGAGCGCAATCATCAGCAAACAGCAGCTTTCTGACGGCGTCGCTGCATGTTTGGTTTTAGCTTTCAGCCTTCTGAGATTGAATAACTTTCCATCCATACGGTAGTTTATGTCTATTCCAATGTCGTTGTTCTCGAAGGCATTCGTCAGCATAACTGAACACATGAGGCTGAACTTTGTTGGTGCCAGAACACATCATTGCTTCACTCCAGTGATGACAGGAAAGGGCTTAGAAAGCACACCATTGTCCTGTACTCTTGCCTTCATGCTATCATGAAATAGCCGCACTATTTTGACACACGTTCGTGGACAGCCATATTTCGCCATAATCTTCCACAGTTCTTCTCTGCTGACTGTATCAAAATCCTTTGTAAGATCAATGTAAATGGAGAACATTTCGCAGTTCTGTTCCTGACATTTCTTTAGCAGCTGCCTTGCAGCGAAAATCATGTCAACAGTTCCTCGTTCTTTTCTGAAGCCACATTGACTCTCAGGAAGAAGACCTTGGTCGAGATGGGCCGTGAAGCGATTGAGAAGAATTCTGGCGAGTATCTTCCCTGCAATTGAAAGCAAGGCCCTCTGTGGTTGTCACATAATTCTTTAAATTTGTAAAGGTGGACTATTGACGCGACCTTGATATGTTGTGGCGTGGTCTCACTCACCCATATGTTTGTAAAGACTTGGTGAAGCTGCTCTATTAGAACCGGTCCACCTGCCTTGTATATCTCTGGTGGGATGGAGTCAGGATCAGGTGTCTTGTATATCGCTGATGGGGTGGACAGGGACCGGGCGCCTTGTATATCTCTACTGGGATAGAGTCAAGACCAGGCGCCTTACCGCTGGAAATTTGCTGGATGGCTTTGTTTACTCTCATTACGGTTGGCAGGTCATCAAGAGTGTCATTAGTGGGGACTTGAGGAAGGCATTTGATGGTCTCAAGTCCCTTAATAGTCGACAGGGTCGACTACATTGCACAGGGTTTATCGCATATGGCTCGGTCTCTTTCCGCAGCGCGGAAAGCGTCGCACAAAGCTCGAACTCCGTAGCTCTATCGACGACCAGCAGTCTCCGAAATATGTCACTCGTGAATCGAAGGACGCGGCCCGGAATCGAAACATAACCTTCGGAGCCCGAGTCAAACGGCTTTTCATCTTCGAAGGAGGAGATTGCATTTAAGATGTTGCTGAAGCGTTGACCATTTCTTTCTTGTCGGCGACCAGTGTTCCCCCATCTGCACTTAGGAGGGGAACTATGCCTGGTGGTGTAGGACCATAGACCGCTTTCAGTGAGTCGTAGAAGGCTTTCATACCATGTTTGTTAGCAAGGCTTTGAATATCACCAGCTTTGTTGCTGAGCCAGGAGTCTCGCATGTGCCGATGTTTCTGCTGCACAACTCTCCGGATGTTATTGAAGGCGTCTTTTTTATGTTGATGTAGGGTCATCATTCATATATGCATTGTGGAGAAGATGTTTCTCGGCCAGCAATTGGTTGTCATCAAACCAGTGTTTATGCTTTCGGGGGGAGGAGGTGGGGGGGGGGGGGGGGGGCGCTGGACCAAGGATTTTCACAGCAGTGTTGTAATTTATGTCCTTTAGGGCTTTCTGCTCTGTTTCCGCATCCTGTTTAACTGCATCATTTGGCTTGAGACGGTCTTGCAACATATTTTGAAACTACAGCTGCATTATTTTGTTTTTGCTGTTTGGACGGATGACATGTAGTTTTTAAATACACATAAATAGGCACTAAATGACCGAATGGATCAGCTCGTTCGCTCTTAAACATCCAGTGCGCTGATGCTGAGATAGCGGGTTCAACATCTATATCGGACAGTTGGACTAAAATGTTAACTTCTCTTACATAACTTTGGGACATAAGTTACGAGTACCTCTGAAGTTGGAGTGGGTTCGTCTTAAAGTGGATGATACGGCAGACATGGTCAGGGCTTGTGTGGATCATGTACATGGCCTGAATGAACAGATCAATCATCAAAGCCTGGATGAACAGATCAATCATGAAAGCCTGGATGAACAGATCAATTATCATAGCCTGCATGAACAGATCAATCATCAAAGCCTGCATGAACAGATCAATCATCATAGCCTGCATGAACAGATCAATCATCATAGCCTGGATAAACAGATCAATCATCATAGCTTGGATGAACATATCAATCATCATAGCCTGGATGAACAGATCAATCATCATAACCTGGATGAACAGATCAATCATCATAGCCTGGATGAACAGATCAATCATCATAGTCTGGATGAACAGATCAATCATCATAGCCTGGATGAACAGATCAATCATCATAAGCCTGGATGAACAGATCAATCATCATAGCCTGGATGAACAGATCAATCATCATAGTCCTGGATGAACAGATCAATCATCATAGTCCTGGATGAACAGATCAATCATCATAGCCTGGATGAACTAGATCAATCATCATAGCCTGGATGAACAGATCAATCATCAAGCCTGGATGAACAGATCAATCATCATAGCCTGGATGAACAGATCAATCATCATAGCCTGGATGAACAGATCAATCATATAGCCTGGATGAACTAGATCAATCATCCATAGCCTGGATGAACAGATCAATCATCATAGCCTGGATGAACAGATCAATCATCATAGCCTGGATGAACAGATCAATCATCATAGCCTGGATGAACAGATCAATCATCATAGCCTGGATGAACAGATCAATCATCATAGCCTGGATGAACAGATCAATCATCATAGCCTGGATGAACAGATCAATCATCATAGCCTGGATGAACAGATCAATTCATCATAGCCTGGATGAACAGATCAATCATCATAGCCTGGATGAACAGATCAATATCATAGCCTGGATGAACAGATCAATCATCATAGCCTGGATGAACAGATCAATCATCATAGCCTGAATGAACAGATCAATCATCATAGCCTAGAGAGAATGCAGTGGCATGAAGTGACTAGAGACTCTTGCAGCCAATCAGTACTTCGGGGGAAGGTAAGGCGGACACAGTCAGACTACAGCTGGTGCCATTGGTATCGCAACTCTTCACTGGCTGTTGAAGATGACGGAGCTAGTGTGGGAGTGTCCCGAGTCAAGTGATATCTGCTATATTCTCAACCCTTCCATTCTGACATGTGTGCGTGATTGCATGTGTGTGTATGTGTGTGTGTGTGTGTGTGTGTGTGTGTGTGTATGTGTGTGTGTGACCTATAAATGGCTTTTTGCATCAGGAACATATAATGTCAGTGGTAATGTAGTTTCTGAGGAAAATGCCAAGAATACCCGTGACAGACAGAGAAACCACATATCAAGTTGTACAGGAAACAAATAAAACCATACATTAATTCGAGAAATTAAAGGCAGACGGTCGATATTTTTTGATAAGAAATAAACTGAAAGACAAACTGGTGACAACTGGCAAGATTTATGGGAAAGGAGCTACGAGATTCATATCTGGACGGTTCGGCCACATGGCATAATCGAGACATGAAAACATAGCTGATTCAGGATTATGGTAATCGAGGGAGATGGCGAACAATAACCGCCAACGTATGTCGCCATGGCACATGATTATGATTCCACTCTCAACTTCCTGAAATTATGTCCCATCTGCAGTTATTAACTAATTCAGGGACAAACAAAACGTAGGTTTAGAGCAAATACGGTACACATTCAAATGAACAAGTAATATCATGTGCATTTACATTCACTAAGCATTAAAATTGCGAAATATACCATAAAAGAAAACAAATAACACGGTGACCCTAGTATGGCGATATATCGTCCTTCTATCCAAATGGAAGGTCACTTATGGCGATCATTCGGCACTGGAGCAGTTAAAATGTGAAAATTGGCAAATACACGACAAGAGAGAAGATGCTGGACAATATCGTATTATGGCATGGGGGACAAATACACGACCAGAGAGAAGGTGTTGGACAATATCACGTTATGCCATGGGGGACAAATACACGACATGAGAGAAGATGTTGGACAATATCACGTTATGCCATGGGGGACAAATACACGACATGAGAGAAGATGTTGGACAATGTCACGTTATGCCATGGGGGACAAATACACGACATGAGAGAAGATGTTGGACAATGTCACGTTATGCCATGGGGGACAAATACACGACATGAGAGAAGATGTTGGACAATGTCACGTCATGGCATGGAGGATAAATACACGAAAAGAGAATATGCTGGACAATGTCACGTCATGGCATGGAGGATAAATACACGACAAGAGAATATGCTGGACAATGTCACGTCATGGTATGGAGAATCATCAGTACCAGAAATGATTGGCAGCACAAGAGACAGACGATTGTAAATAGATGTTATCACTAACGCCACACGGCATGGACTATAAGAAAATGTTTTTTGTGGCATTAATTAAGTGTTCGGTGATGTATTGCTGCTGCCTTGATAATTGACACAAAGTGAATGTTGACTAAGTGACAGATTGAGTGGCTATGGTTGTGTCTAGGGTATGTCCTTGTAACAATGTGATGTTGAACAACAGATTAATCAAGATGCATCACCACCAAACACCAGTCAGTGAACACGCGTTAATTTGCGCACATAATATTCCTTTAATTCTGAATTAACACAGACACATGTAACATATAAATCCAGGAACAATAATTCTCTAAGAATATATCTCCATCCCAATGGAACACGTCGAATAACACTGCCTCTCAAGGCTACTAAAATCTCGTCCCACACGACAGGTATACTAGCCTCTCTCTAGGCCCGACTCAAAGTAACCCACTCTGGGTCTCGAATTCCACTCACTATCCCTGGAACCCACAGTGCGGAGTTATCTTCCAAACTCCGTCACAATTCTTCACTTTATCAGACCACGACCTTCTCCTGGTCTAGTCTACACTCAACTCCCTCTCAGCTCGGAGTCCAAACCTCAACTCCCCGTCAATCTTTGTCCCTGTCTTTTTAAACAATTCTATGCCCCCTCACAATGATCCACACAAACACCACCTCACTGCTCCAACTGTCTGCCCCTTCTTGCAGCCCCTCTACCTTACACCCAACCCCGTTTATCTCCTTATATTTTCTTTCCGGTGAATGCCCTTTCACCTCGTGAACTGTTTATATTGTACGGCCACTCACCTTAATGGCACTGAACACAGGCATGTGACAATAATCTCAGGTAACAATTGGTCTGACTTGTGTGTGGACTGCTACCATGGGACGGGGGAACTCTCTCAACTCTCTCTATTAATTGGCAAGTGGTAGGAGGACTATCTACGTCCCTGATGATCCGCAACCGTCGTCGCCGATGTGCATGTTTCAAAAGCAGCACGGTATGCTTCGTCCTTGTCTAGGCGGATGACTGTGATAATTCTGAAAGAAAGTTACATCAAATGAACCATTGGGGTCCTCTCACGCCCATGACGGCAACTCTCTGCAAGACAACTCCACTCCACATATAACAAGACTCTGACTGACACTGGACAGATCACTATCACTTTATTCGCGGTGCTGCATTATCATTAAGAGTACAACGTATGTCAAACGGCCAGCAGTTCTTCGGTCACACAGACACGTTATCCTGACATCCACTCGGCCGTCGAACGTCACAAGATAACAAAAGGAAACATCTGCACTGTTTCACCGCTGCCCATACTGCCGTTGTACAGTCGCTCTACAGTTCTTCCACACATCCAACCTGCAGCCGCCCCATGTGAATGCGGGTGTCTCTCGTGCGTGGCGTTGTCTTCAGATGGATGCCCCTGGCGGTTGGTCTCTAAGTTCTAATGCATAATCCTTACTTGTTCTGAATCGGGCACGGGTAACATTCTTGTCCGTGCGCCGCTCTAACGTTCTCAACTAGTATAATGTTGAAGATTGGTAATGTTGGTGTTGTATCTTGTATTAAAGGTCCTAACTTGGGATTGTTGAAGAGTAGTGACGTTCGTGTACTCATGTCAGTGTTCCGTGCTTAAGTGCCGTCGCCTGGCTTCTGTTGTTAAACGACGTGAATCTATGGCGTATTTCTATCGTGGTGAGTTTTGTTGCTACTTTTGGTGCCTAAACTCTACTCTTTTATATATATTATTATTTTATACGTGTGCAAACCAATTAACTCATTTCTGCCACATGACACTTACAAATTGCTTTCTCTTGTAACGGAAATATTAGAAGGTGGGAACTCAACAGTTATTGTATTCTTTAAGAGGTACATTTATATTTTTTTTTAAACCTTTTATTGAGTGTTAAAGTGGTTGCGAATTGTATTGTTCGTGTTTTTACAGAGCGTTGCATGTGGGCGTATAGGTGACATATGCGTAAAAATTACAAATATTTTATACATTTAAACATTTCTCCATTGACATAAGGAAATATTTGTAAGGAAATATTTTAAATCAACAGCGTGATGGTAGTGGGCTGTTATTATTTCCCTTGCCGCCCCGCTCTCCTGCCAGCTCTAAAAATTCCTACCAAGTACCATCACCACCCCTCGGTGATGATAAAACATGGCGGTGCACAAACTGTTTAGAACCAACCGGCGAGGGTGGCAGCAAAGACAACAATCACAGTATCAAAAAGGTGGGAAAGTGGGATGTACAGTTTACGGGTTTACAAAGCCATATATATTTATAATGATTACAATGATACTAATGCAAATAACAACCAAATACATAAATAATAATATTAATAATGACAAGGAATAATTAAAATTGCTAAGGGTGATAACAATAACACTGTTATTGTTAAACAGCAATGATAATAAACAGCGATGATAATAATATTAATAGTTAAACCTGTGATTCCATTTGCTAAAATGATTATCTTAGGAATGGTGTTTACATGAAATACATCTATAATAATGACAAGAATAAAAACTGCTAAGGGTGATAACAGTAACAGCAATGATAATAAACAGCAATGATAATAAATAGTTAAACTTGTGGTTCCATTTGCTAAAATGATTTTCCTAGGTATGGTGTTTACATGAAATACATCTATAATAATAATGACAAAGAGTAAAACTGCTAAGGGTGATAATAATAACAGCAAAGATAATAGACAGCAAAGATAATAATAGTTAATCATGTGATTCCATTTGCTAAAATGCTTATCCTAGGAATGGTGTTTACATGAAATGCATCTAAAATAATAATGACAAGGAATAAAACTACTAAAGGTGATAACAGCAATGCTAATAAATGCAATGATAAGTACTCAATGAAAATAGTGATAGTCCCACTCTCACCCATTTGACCCACCACACTAATGGGTAATGATGGTAAAGGCAGGATAAATTTTGGAACCAAAAGGTGAGGGTGTCAGCAAAGGCAACAAACAAACCATGAGTGAGGGAAGGGGGGGGGGTCTCATGGGAGATGAGGTTATATATTAATAAAGGTTACTATATTAATAATGCAACTAAAACCAAATACATCAATGATAATGATGACTAACATTTACCTACTAAGGGTGATAACAGTACTGATAGTAACAGCAATGATGATAATAGTTATGATAGTGATCCCACTTTCCAAAACTGTGATTCCATTTGCTAGAATGATTTTCCTAGGAATGGTGTTAGCATAGCATAGTAGGTACATATAAATTGCAACATAGTAGAAGTAAAAGGAGTTGCTTTTCTTCTCCTCCTTGCTTATTTTTTGGTCTTATTTGTAAGGGTTCATTCATTTTTTCCCTTCCTCTTGTGTTTTTTTTTTTTTTTTTTTTTTTTTTTATTAATTACTTATTGTAAAAAGTAAACAAGCATCAGTATTAGCACAAATTTTTACAATCTTTACATTTTTGTTTCCCTTGCCACCCTCTCACCAATTTGGTTTCACTCCACCAATGCCATTACCCCCCTCTCTGGGCAATGATGGTAAAGGCAGGATACATATTTGAACCAAACCGGTGTGGGTATCAGCAAAGGCAGCAACAAACCATGAGCAAGGGGAGGGGGGGGGGCACATGGGAAAGGGGTTTTGGTTTATTACTAATGATGATAATAATAATAATGACAGGAGGAGACATACTGAGGGTAATAACAGCAATTTTAAAAAACTGCAATGGTAATAATAGTTATGAAAATGATAAACATTTTTACAATATGTGATTCCATTTGCTAGGATGATTTTCTTTGTAATGTTGTTAAACATAGCCTAGCAGGTACATACACATGCAAGCTGCAGTTTTTAATAATACTTGGAGTAAAGGAGTGGGTTATATTTTCCTCCTTGTTTTTTTTTCCTAAATGTAGGGGTTCATTCATATTTCCCTCTTTGCTTTCTCTTTCTTTTTTTTTTAAATAAAAATTAACCAAACATTTGTATTTGCATAAGTTTTTACAGTATTAATGGTTTGATAACCATATGTGTTTTTGTATTTATTCATTCATTCAACACTCACTCACATGATTCAAAGGGGGTGACTAAGAGAAAGGGAAATCTTTACATTTTTGTTTCCCGCGCTACCCTCCCACTAATTGTTCAATTCCATCAATGCTCTCCTGACCACCCTATTAATGATGGCACAGGCAGGACAAAAGTTTGAACCAACCAGTGGGGTTAGTAGCAAAGGCAACAAACTGTAAGCAAAGGGAGGGGGGGCGCGGGGGAGATGAAATTGTAAAATAATAATGATGATATCGATAATACTTATAACATTAATAATACTAAGGATAGTAAAGGTAGAATAAAGATAGTCATAATAATAATGATGATAATCATTTTAATAAACAATAATAATAAAATAATTTTAATAATAATGATAATAATGATAATAGTATAAACAAATATGTGAGTTTATTTACTAAAGTGATAATCTTAGTAATGGTGGTAGTATAGCACAACAAGTGCATTCAAAGCCAAACATTCCATAAATAGTACATTGGAATGGGAGGAGTTAAATTTTCTTTTCTCCTTTTTTCTTTTCTCCCTTGTCTATAAGGGTTAAACCATCATTTTGAAACAAATAAAACAAGCATTTATACTTCCACTGTTCTTTACATAAGGGATTTTCCATTGGTCTTTTGACCATATGTGATCTATTTAATCATCCACTCACCATTCATTCACAGTTTCTTCTTTCTTTCTCTCACTCATGTATACCAAAATTACCAAAAAATTTCCAAAATTGCCCGAGTTGGTATACCATTTATACCAACTCTGGAAAGAGTTGTGATATTTTGTGCGTGTACATAAATGATATTAAATGTGTGTTATATGTGCGGTGTTTGTATCTGGCAAAATTTCTGCAGGTCCATATAAGTTGTCTGTAGTAAGAAAGTGCTACAAGTAGTTTTGTATGTATGTCCTTAGATGTCATTAGGCACAGTTCATGCACCTTTTTATTTGTTTTTAAATAATTCAACAGCTTTCAAAGCGAAGTTATAAAAAAAATTATTAAAATTTGACACTTTGTGTGCCCTTGTCAACAGACGCTGGTGTAGGATGTTATGTGTTATAGAGAATCACATGTCGTTTATTTCACAAATTTAAACAACTTCCAAAGATCTTTTGCCTTCTAGTAGCGGATATTTATCTTTCACTAAAAGTTCCTAAGCTTATTATATACTTATAATGTACTTAGTTAAACAGACTTCGTATTTTTGAAACCAAGAAATTATTATTGTTGTGTCCCTTTGTTGCCTATGAAGGCACTGTGTCCTTGGTTGTATCCCATGAACTATACTTTTTGTTTTTTTTTAATTCGCATATCCTTTACAGGACATCGCTGTCAACAGCAGCATTTTTCAACTGTCTGTTGATTTCTTGGCAAGATTACGCTCATTAGTTTGCCTTTGCTTTCTGAGCGGCCGGCTCAGTTATCCCGCAAGTCACCATCGAGGGTAAAACCGCTACGAGACTCTGCGTGATAAACGGGATTACGGAGAAAGTGGTGTAACCCCTCGGCCAAAGAGACCGGCGTGAACTATACTATAACAGCAATAATATTGTATCTTGTGCGTTGAGCTGTCGAAACACACCTTTCCACAATTTTTTGTTGCGCATCCTTACGGGACATTGCAGTCAACATCAGCATTTTTCAGCTGCTGTTGATGTACTAGGCAAGTGTTACGTACAGTAGTTTCCTTTCCACAAAGCAAAACAAATTATGCACAAGTATAATAGATACAAATTAATAATAGCCTTATAGAATTTAGCTGATTAAGTGCCAAACAATTTGGACGCAACAAACATGATTGGCGAAAAAAGGGGAGTAGGGGTGTTTCACAGTTATGATTAGCTGTTGTTAATATGGTAGCAGACATGTTGTATTATATATCAAATTAAAGGGTGTTGCAGAAGGAAAGCTGGTGTATATAAGTCCATGGCAGATATGGGAAGTCGCTTAAGACGATTAATCCTCCCATGGCACTGAATTAGTGAATGTAAAGACAATAACAGCAGGAACTGAAACATGTGTGACTGTATATTTCAGGCTGGTGTTACTGTATATTTCAGGGTGGTGTTACTGTATATTTCAGGCAGGTGTTACTGTATATGTCAGGGTATTTTGACTGTATGTATCATGGTGATGTGGCTGTTTATTTCAGGGTGTTGTGACGGTATATTTCAGGGTGTTGTGACGGTATATTTCAGGGTGTTGTGACTTTATATTTCAGAGTGTCGTGACTGTGTATTTCAGGGTGGTGTTACTGTATATTTTAGGATAATGTGACTGTATATTTCAGGTTGTTGTTACTGTATATTTCAGATTTATGTTACTGTCTATATAATGGTGGTGACACTGTATAATTCATATTGTTGTTACTATACATGTAATGGTGTTGTTGCTGTATATTTCATGGTGTTGTTACTGTATAATACAGGATGGTGTTACTGTATATTTCAATGTGGAATTACTATATATTTCACTGTGATTGTCTGTATATTTCAGGCTGCTGTTACTGTATATTTCAGTGTGCTGTTACTGTATATTACAGTGTGTTGTGACTATATATTTAAGGGTGGTCTTACTGTATATTTCAGGGTGTTGGGACTGTATACTTTAGTGTGTTGTGATTGTATATTTCAGGGTGGTGTGACTGTATAATTCATGGTATTGTGATTGTACATTTCAGGGTGGTGTTACTGTATATTTCAGGGTAATGTCACTGTATATTTCAGGGTTGTATTACTGTATATTTGAGGGTATTGTGACTATATATTTCAGGGTGGTGTTACTATATATTTCATAGTGTTGATACTGTATATTTCAGGCTGTCATGACTGTGTATTTTAGGGTGTTGTGACTGTGTATGTCCTGGTCTTGTTACTGTATATTTCATGGTGGTGTTACTGTATATTTTAGTGTTTTGTGATTGTGTATTTTAGGGTGTTGTGACTGTATATTTCAGTTTGTTGTTATTGTATATTGCGGGGTGTTGTGGCTGTATATTTCAGGGTAGTGTTACTGTATATTTCACTGTGTTGTTACTGTATACTTCAGGACGATGTTACTGTATAATTCGATGTGTTGTGACTGTATATTTCAAGGTGTTTTCGCTATATATTTCAGAATGATGTTACTGTAAATTTAAGCGTGTGTTACAGTAAATTTCATGGTGTTGTTACTGTATATTTCAGGGTTGTGTGACTGTATATTGCAGGGTGTTGTTACTGTATATTTCAGGGTGTTACTACTATACATTTCAGGGTGTTGATCCTATACAATTCAGGGTGTTGTGACCGTATAATTCAGTTTTTTGTTACTGTATATTTAAGGGTATTGTTACTGTATATTTCAGGATGGTGTTACTTAATATTTTTTAGTTTGTTATTGCTGTATATTTCTAGGTGGTGTTACTGTATATTTCACTGTATTGTTACTATATATTTCAGGATTTTGTTACTGTATATTTCACTGTGTTGTGACTGTATATTTCAGTGTGTTGTGACTATATATTTTACAGGTGGTGTTACTGTATTTTTCAGGAAGTTGTGACTTTATATTTCAGTGTTTTGTAACTGTATATTTCATGGTGTTTTGACTATATATTTCAGGGTATTTCGACTCTATATTTCAGGGTTTTGTGTCTGTATATTAAATGGTGTTGTGCTTGTATATCTTCGCGTGTTGTGACTGTATATTTCAGGGTGTTGTTACAGTATATTTCACTGTGTTGTTACTTAAGATGTTAGGGTATTGTGACTGTATATTTCATTGTTTTGTGACTGTATATGAAATGGTGTTGTGACTGTATATTTTGGGGTAATGTTACTGTATATTTCAGGGTGTGAATTAGTGTTTGATTCAAGGTCTGGATTAGAGTGTCGTCTGATGATAGTTGTTTTCCACAAGTAACAGTGGATGGGTGCTCTGCGACCCATCTAAGGTAATGTAGACATGAGATCACAAGCCAGCTCTGTCTTGTGTGAATGTAAAAATCAATGGTGATCCATGTAGCGTGTGAAGGTAAGGGTGACGGGGTATGACATCTGAAGAAAGGTGCCTTGTAGAGATTAGAGCAAGATTCTTTAAACCATTGCAGCCTATAGTAAGATGACACACAAGTTGTTATTGTGTTGAGTTAAGTTAAGAACCGACATCACTGCACTCAGGACATTCCCATACGTGCTCAGACCCCTCGTTCAACAGCCACCGAAGAGTCATACTACAAATCGTTCCCACCGCTATCTGATTAAAAGTTCTCCTGGTCTGTTCTCTCAGTTTTGAGATTCTTCCAGAACCCCTGCCTATCCCCAGCATTCTCATTCTTTCCACATATGGGTTCTCAGTCTGTTCCTCCGCCTTCTCCACCTGGTCCCACAAGCGCACGACCACCCCCCTCCCCTTGTCCATAGGCAAGATACCACCGAGAGGTGCATTCCCTGTTAGCCTATCAGCCTGGTCATTACCCCGTACACCCGAATGGCCAAGGAAAAATATGCATACAATTCTCACAATCTGTGACCTCTGTAGCGACGAGAGCCATTCCACACGAAACATTCGTAATGAACACAACGTGTGTTGCTGTTGTCTCCTCTAGCCACCGGAATGCCGCTGTTACTGCCTCCACCTCCATTCTCATGTTAGTCTCATATGTCAGGCTCTCCTTTTTCAATACTCGCCCATTAGCCTTTACAATAAAGCCCCAGCCACTACGTTTGTTTCTCACCACTGACCCATCGGTGTTGATGACTATGTCACCTTGATGTGTGTTGCTCTGGATCAGCTGTTGCACTTCAAACTCAGTGCGGCCTGCTGCCCATTCTCTGCACTCACGACCCAGTGTTATTATTACATTGTGCCAGTCCGTCATGTCATCCGGAACTTCAACCCACTCTCTTTCACGATTGATGGTTGCGTCAGATCAGACACCTCTCTTATAGAAAGTTCTGCCTGTGCCATCTAGGACCTGCTCGTCTTAGTCTATGATCCTTTACCATATCCATTGCTGCATGCAGCGGGTGATCCCTGTGTGCGGCAACTCTCAGATACTATTTGGCCTGAAGGATCATATGCCTATACGTCATTGTTGGTAGCGCCAGGATATGCCTCATGCAGATAATTGGTGTGTCCTTTGTGCACCCCAGTATTAACCGCATGGCAGCATTCTGTATGCGCTCCAACCTTTCAAGCTGACTTTTTGATACTGTCAGCAGCCCCAAACCATACTCAATGACAGAAATGATTAACTGCTGATAGAGCATCCTCTGATCTACCCCGGTTGCTGCCATAGCCCTCAATGCATTAAGTCCTTTACCAGCCTTCACCACCAAATCCTCCACATGATCCTTAAAAGACAAACACCTGTCAAAGGTGATATCCAAGTACTTCAGTTTACTCTCTCGACTAAGAAGACATTCATTCAACATAATACCTGGGACGTCCGCCTTGACGATCCGGTTATCCAGGGAGTACCACACAACCGATGCCTTGTCTGGGTTTAAAATGGCCCCTGCGTCCCTGCACCACTCCGTCACCTTGTTTACCGCCACTTGGACGTCTTTCGCCAAAATGGCCCTGTCTCTGCCCTGTCTGCACACCAGCACATTATCTGCAAATGTCGAGATTCTACACACACCTGGTGTCTCAAAAGTTGCGATTTTGCTGGTGTAGAAAAAACAAACATACTGACCAATAAAAAGATATTAATTGCAGCGAGGTACAACGTGGTAAAATGTTTTATAGAACACTTACTGTTATATGGGTGTGAAGCACGGACAATAAGCGGAAAAAAATCAGACACATTTAATGACAGTGGAATTATGGTTTCAGAGGAAAGAAGATATAAACGGGAATGGGAAAGTCCTTCAAGAAACAAATAACACTGTTCATTGCTCTGAGAAGTTAGATACAGAACGTCCAGATTATTTAGACACATTTTGTGGATAAATAAACTTAGGGACAATTGGCAAGATTGCTGGGTAAAGGGTATTGCTAGCAGATAGAAAAACTGGTGGCCGGGTTGGCCACATGGGATAATCAAGACATGAACACATATTTCAGGGTGTGTTACTGTATATTTCAGGGTGTTGTTACTGTATATTTCAGGATGGTGTTAATTATTTTTTAGCTTGTTACTACTGTATATTTCTAGGTGGTGTTACTATATATTTCCTGGATTACCTACCAGGATTCTGGTAATCGAGAGATTTGGCGACCAATGACAGCCATCTCATGTCGCCATGGCACATGATCATGATTCAATAATTAACCTCATTAAATCATGTTCCGTTTCCTGTTACTAACTGATTCCGATACATACTGTAGGTGTGGACCCCTTATGTTACACCATCAATCTCATGAACAAGTGGATATCCTTGGACACTGAATCAGGTAAAATGCCCATATTCGCAAATACACGACAAGAGAGAAGATGTTGGACTATGTCACGTCATGGCATGGAGGACAAGTACACGACAAGAGACAATATGTTGGACAATGTCGCATCATGGCATGGAGGACACATACACGACACGAGAGAAGATGGTGGACAATGTTACGTCAATACATGGTGGATGATTAGTACCAAAAATGGTTGGCCGCACACGAGGGGGCAGGTTGTAAACAGACGTGATCACTAATGTCACATGGCTTGGATTATAAGACAAAAGTGTTTTAAGGGGCCATTAAGTGTTTGGTGATGTATTCCGGTTGCCTTGGTAATCCCAGGTAACAAAAGAACTGACTTTTGTGTTACTTGAAAATCGCTTTATCTTGTAACTGAAATATTAGAAGGCGGGAACTCAACTGTTATCGTATTCATTTACAAGGTACATGGCATGCACCTGTCAAATATTAGAAGGTGGGAACTCAACTGTTATCGTATTCATTTACAAGGTACATGTCATGCACCTGTCAAAAAAATAAGACCATGCGTTAGAGGCCAGCATGTCGGAGCTATATAAAACATACAGTAACAGTTGACACATTGTTGGCCTTGTACACAAACAATGGGGTGAGGAATTATGTGTCAAAGAGAATCACATGTCGTTCATTTCACACATTAGAAAAATGTCAAAATATTTGTTGTCTTCTGATAGCGATTAATTATATTTCAGTAACAGATACTCACCTGCATATATACGTATTATGTACGTATATAAAAGGACTTCGGATTGTTCATAACAAGAATGTATTATTGTTGTATCCCTTGCTAACTTATAAAGACATTGTGGCCATGGTTGTCTCCCATAATACTATAGCAGCTATAATATTGTACCTTATGCATTGACCTAACGACACATACCTTTCCACAAGGCAAAACAAATTATGCAAAGCTATAATATAAGATGTATACTAACTGACGATAGAGTGTAGAACTTATAGTATGTCCCGAAAAGAAAGCGGGGACATTTCTTTGATGTTTTGCTGAACAACTAGTGATTTTCGCTAACAAATTTATGTTTACAGTAATGAAAGCCCTGCCTATTCAATGACACAGAAGGCGTATCCGGATTCGTATGGGAGTGGGTGCAATGAAAGAAGTAGCTTAAAATCGACAGGGTCGGCTGCATTGCACCGGGTTTTTATCCCATATGGCTCAGTAGTTTCTTTCCGCAGCGCAGAAAGCGTCGCACAAAGCCACTTACTATAAAGTTGAGGGCATAGTGTTGACTTTGTATACAAACATGGGATTGTTATTTTATGTGTCAAAGAGAATCACAAGATATTTGTTTCACTTATTTCATACATTTCCAAATATTTGTTGTCAACTGATAGCGATTAGTTAGCTTTTACCAATATATTTCCCATCTGATTATACATTTTGTAATTAAATAAACCAATTTTGGTGTTTTAAAAACCAGAAGTTAGTATTGTTGCATCCCTTGTGGCCTATACTGAAATAATGCATGTGGTTGTAGCTCTTGGTGATTTATTTAACTGATATAATATTTGCCTTCACTTGGTTGACGAAGATAAACTGCAGAGAATATTCTTCACCTTGTGAAATGCTGCCTTTGTTTGGACTATTCTACATTTATTCACAATAAGCAGGCGCGATAAGAAACATATACCTGGAATGGAAATGTGGTTCCTGAGGATACCATGGGTGGATAGAAAAAAGCAACACGGAAGTCTTACAAGAAACAAATAAAACTCAAAATTGATTTTAGAAAGCAGACGCGGAAGGTCGTGAGTTTTGATTATTTTATGATGAGAACAAACTGTAGGGAAAAAAGCAGGCAAAATTTATGGAAAATAAAAAGTGAATGAAAGAGCGATCAATATATGGACGACTAGTATGCATATTATAATCGAAGCATGAAAACTGAGCTGTTCCAAGTCTCTGAAGATTAAAGTCAGACGGCGAACCATGACTGCTCACGATTATCTTGACCTGATAATGGTTCTACACTCATATCTCTTATGGTGCTGATGACACACACAGACGCCCACACACACACACACACACACACACACACACACACACACACACACACACACATATATATATATATATATATATATATATATATATATATATATATATATATATATATATAATACGAGGGTAAGTTAATAAGTAAGCCACAAATGGATGTAGAAAATAACTAAATATGATAACAACTTGAAACCAGTTTATGTTTACACATACATTATATTTTTATTTTTCAACATAATTTCCACCAACATTGGAGCACTTATCCCATAGTTTTATCAATGCTTCCACACAAGCTGGATGGAACTGCGTGCTCTGTTCTCATTTATCTGCCATCCCACAAAACTGTGTGGCTTACTTATTGATTTGCCTCGTAAATTTTTCTTCCCAGCTATGCACCGCTTTACGGGACGAACAATTTTCAGCATAATCACTGAAAATCACCTTGGAAGAAGATATTTCGCGAATGATACCGAAGTTGAATGCGAAGTGAAAACGTGGTTTAGAAAACAGAGCACGCAGTTTCATGCAGCCGGTTTGGGAGGACTTATAGAACGATGGGATAAGTGCACCATTGTTGGTAGAAATTATGTTGAAAAATAAAGGGACATTGTATGTATACAAACATATAAACTGGTTTCAAGTTGTTATCATATTTAGTTATTTTTATGCAGCCATGTGTGGCTTCCTTATTGACTATATATATATATATATATATATATATATATATATATATATATATATATATATATATATATATATATATATATATATATATATATATATATAAATATATATATACACTAGCTGACCCGGCCCGGCTTCGCCCAGTCCCTGGTGGGGAGCATCTCATTAAATTCATATAAGTTCTCGTTCCCGTTCCCGACTATCTGTCTGTCTGTCTGTCTGTCTGTCTGTCTATCTGTCTGTCTGTCTGTCTGTCTATCTGTCTGTCTGTCTGGCCCGGCCCGGCTTCGCCCAGCCCCTGATGGGGAGCATCTCATTTAATTCATATAAGTAGTCATATAAGTTCCCGTTCCCGACTATATGTCTGTCTGTCTGTCTGTCTGTCCCTCCCTCTCTGTCGGTCTGTCTGTCTGTCTGCCTGTCTGTCTAATCATTTATTGGTTGCAGTTAGAACAACATTAGATAAACGAAGACCAACTTACAAAAAGCATTAGAAAAAGCACTTGAAAGTTCTTTACATCTTCCCCAAAAATTAACTTGGGTAAATGGAGCGGCGGCAGCAGCATCAGTAGAAGAAGAAAAAGGAGGAGTAGGAGGAGGAAGAGGGTGGAGGAGGGAGGAGGAGGGGGGAGGAAGAGATAGGCGGAGAGAGGAGGAGGAGGGAGGAGGAGGGAAGAGGAGGAGTAGGGAGGAATAGAAGGAAGGAGGAGGGAGGAGGAGGGGGAAGAGGAGAAGGAGGAGGAGGGAGGAGGAGGAGGAGGAAGGAGGGGGAAGAGGGAGGAGGAGGGAGAATGAGGAGGGAGGAGGAAGAGGGAGGAGGGGGAGTAGGAAGAGGGAGGAGGAGGGAGAAGAATGAGGAGGAGGGAGAAGGAGGGGAGGGAGGAGAACACAGGAGGAGGAGGGGGAGGAAGAGGAGGAGGGAGGGAGAGGGAGGAGGAGGGAGGAGGAGGAGAGAGGAGGAGGACGGAGGAGGAGGACGGGAGGAGGAGGAGGAGGAGGAGGAAGGGGAGGAGGTGGGAGGGAGGAAGAGGGAGGAGGAAGAGGGAGGAGGAGGTGAGAAGGAGGGAGGGAGAGAACGCGGAGGGGGAGGGGGAGGGAAGGAGGGAGTAGGGAGAGGGAGGAGGAGGAAGGAGGGGGAAATAGCCAGGAGGGGGGGGAGAAGGCGGAGGAGGGAAAAGGGGGAAAGGGGGGGGAGGAGGAGGGGGGAGGGAAAAGGGAGGGGGGGAGGGAAAAGGAAAAAAGGAGGGAGAACCCCGGAGGAGGAGGGGTGGATTAAAGGGGGGGAGAGGGAGGGGGGGGAGGGGAGGGGGGGGAGGAGGGGGAAAAGGTGAGAAAGGAGGAGGGGGAAGGAGGGGGGAGAAGGGGGGGGAGGAGGGGGGAAGAGAAGGAATGATGAGGGGGGAGGAGAGGATGTGGGGGAAAGGGAGGAGGAGGGAGGAAAAGGGAGGAGGAAGGGGAGAAGGGAGGGGAAGGAGGAAGAGGGAGCAAGAAAGGAGGAGAGGAGGAGAAAGGGATGGGGGGAGGAGGAGAAGAGGAGGAGGGAGGAGGGAGAGGAGGAGGAGGGGAGGAATAAGGAAGAGGAGTGGTTGGAGGGGGGGAGGAGGTAGGAGGAGAGGAAGAGGGGAGGAGGAGGGGGAGGGGAGGAGGAGGGAGGAGGTTTTAGTGGAGGGAGGAGGGGGAGGGGAAGAGGAAGAGGGTAGGAGGAGGAGGGGAGAGAATAAAGGGGATTATAACGCATATGCCTGTAGATTTAAAAATGTCTGAGTTGTTCCATGTCTTCTTAGAGTTGGCGACAGTGTAAAAAAATAAAAAATCTTCAAACTTGGTAGAGAAAAAAGGTAACTATTATTCATTTATTATGTTGTTAATAACCGACATTACTGTAAGATAACAATCTTTTAAAAGCATAAAAAGATGAGTTACAATGTTATGCTTTATGCATTATTTTTATGAAAACTTTGAAAATGCCTTAAAGATTATATCACGATTTATTATAAAATCCCTATGCCCGTAAATAACTATAGACAAAGAGTTTTTCAAATCTTTGAAAATGATGCAACAATATGACTATAAGGTAGATAGCAATGTTATTAAAAGTTATACCCCTTTTAATAAATTTTCTAGAGTTAGTCCCTCGCTATATAGAAATTTAATGAAAAATGAATATTAAATAATATTAAGGAAGTAGGAACGATTTTACACTAAAAGAAATATGACGGTTGGCAGCGCGAGAATGAGCGGAAGACGTGTAGAAAATTTCATCTCAATCGGATGGACCGTTCGCGAACGCATAAAGGACATACAGACAGACATACAAATTACATTCTTTTTTATATATAAGATATATATATATAACTAGCTGACCCGGCCCGGCTTCGCCCAGTCCTTGGTGGGGGAGCATCTCATTTAATTCATATAAGTAGGTCATATAAGTTCCCGTTCCCGTTACCGTCTGTCTGGTCTGTCTGTCTGTCTGTCTAGTCTGTCTGTCTGTCTGTCTGTCTGTCTGTCTGTCTGTCTGTCTGTCTGTCTGTGTGTCTGACCCGGCCCGGCATTGCCCGCTCCTGGTGTGGAGCATCTCATTTAATTCATATAAGTAGTCATATAAGTTTCCCGTTCCGACTGTCTATCTGTCTGTCTATCTGTTTGTCTATCTGTCTGCCTGACCCTGGCCCGGTTTCCCCCCAGTCCCCCGGTGGGGAGCATCTCATTTAATTCATATAAGTAGTCATATAAGTTTTCCCCTTTCCGTTACCGACTGTCTGTCTGTCTGTCTGTCTGTCTGTCTGACCCGGCCCGGCATCGCCCAGTCCTGGTGTGAGCATTCATTAATTCATATAGTAGCATATAAGCTCACGTCCCGTTCCGACTATCTATCTGTCTGTCTGTCTGTCTATCTGTCTGTCTATCTGTTGATCCGGCCCGGCTTCGCCCGAACCTGACAAGCAATGCCAAGTTGA
>JACEFZ010003251.1:0-26104 GCA_014155875.1 Cepaea nemoralis
AAATTTTGAGACGTTTGTAAAGAAAATGTTTAAAACCCGGGGGTTTTTCTAAAAGTGTGTATCCCTTTTACTCTCAGACAGAAACCCAGCCCAGCTGACCCCAAAAAGTTTAACCACAACCACGGTACGTCCGAACATGTATTTCCCTAAACCCGTTGCCGAAACCATCTTACCGGATACTGCTTTCCCTTTGTAGCTCTGGTAACCCAAATTTCATGAACATCCGAAATAGACCCGGTGGTTTTAAACCCTTTAAATTTCATGGACCCGGTTGCCCTCTACACAATGTCCGTTCCTAACTTTTTCCCTTTAAACAAACTGCAAAAGTCTTTTGTAGTGTGTACGCAGTTAGTTAGTTAGTTAGTTAGTCGACAGATCATTCCTCGTTGCACACGAACCATTCAGTCCATAATTGCTAATTACTAATTTAATTGTTACTGTATTTACCACTAGGTACTCTTACCCGGGTTCTCGGTTCGTTACTACTGTCTGATGCTGTGTTGTGCATCAGTATGCATCACCCCTTTTTTGATGAATCATTTCCTTCTAGCGTAATTTCCGTTTCTGTATGCAACTTTATTAAACTCTTGAACTGGTGTTCTTCAGAAGGGGTTTTTTTAATTCTTTCCCAAAACTTGTAGATTTTCCTTGATTCTTGGAAAGGGAACCTAGGATGAAACCCAACACATCTGGTGATAGTACTAGTCACTGATCCTTCGGCTGAGTTAAGCCTATCACCTTGCTTAATGATCTTTAGCTAACTATACTTAGCCCACAGAGCAGATTAGCTACCCACCCTAAGCCGAATCAGGCTATGACAAAGAAAAAATCCAACCAGAATGCGGAACCCCGCCCCCCCGGGAACACCTACGGGAAGTTTCCCCAAATTAAACCCCTCATTACTCAATTCCCCAACTAGTAAAGCTTATCAACACTTACTAATCTTTTTTAGCTAACGGGACCCAAAAAGAAATCACTTCACTACTCTAGCTATTTTTCCACTAACAGTGCAAATCATCAAAACTATAGTTTAACAAGGCTACTGCCTAAAGTAATTATAACGAATATATTAAAAATAGGTTATACCTTAAATGGCACTACTGCAGTCCCATCAATCATATCAAAATCTGCCAAATTTTAAAAGGGACGTGCAAATTAATTTACTAATTAAAACAAAAAGGTAAATTTTTTTCCACTAAGCACTGCAGTGCCCTGGCACCCGACTAGAGCATTTTCAATCCCCCCTAGTTTCCCAACTCGGGTTTTTATGGAAAACTAACCCCAAATTGGCCACTGCCCTTTTTCCTTTTATGCCCCACACAGGGGGCACCGGGCATATCATCCCTTGTCAAGAATCCATTTTTTTTTTGGCTTTATCCCCGTCAAAGTTGTCATAATAATTTAGATTCTCAAACAAGCCAGCGATTTTTTGTCGAGTTTACAAAAAAGAGTTGCAAATAACCCCGCAAACCTCTCGATGTGCCCGGGAAAACCCAAAAATTTACCCGATGCATTGTTTTCTCCCTAATCGGGCACTTTCCCACCTGTTGATAAACTGTCAAACTTCTGTTCCCTGGGGCCCAAACCCCGGGAGCCATTTCCGTCTGGTTTCCGGGAGTATAATGACAAACGGAAACCCTTCCATATCCTAACCGAATCATATGTGATTCAACTGTTAAAGAACTGCCAACTCGATGTATCCATTTTTTTCTCACTCACCACCAAATTTTGTTTTATGGCTGACACGATGTAACCTGTGCACTGTGTTTACCCCTGTTTAGTACACTGTTGTGGCCTAGAAAAAATTTCGCCACGCACACGTCGGTATTATTATCTGGTTAAATCATGGCGAGCTCGTGAAACTGGTTGAGGGTCTATGTTACAATCGGAGACAACAGATAGGACAGCTTGGCGTGGACTGGTTGAGGGTCTATGTTACAATCGGAGACAACAGATAGGACAGCTTGGCGTGGACTGGTTGAGGGTCTATGTTACAATCGGAGACAACAGATAGGACATCTTGGCGTGGACTGGTTGAGGGTCTATGTTACAATCGGAGACAACAGATAGGACAGCTTGGGTGGGTTGATGGTGGGTCTATGTTACAATCGGAGACAACAGATAGGACATCTTGGCGTGGACTGGTTGAGGGTCTATGTTACAATCGGAGACAACAGATAGGACATCTTGGCGTGGACTGGTTGAGGGTCTATGTTACAATCGGAGACAACAGATAGGACAGCTTGGCGTGGACTGGTTGAGGGTCTATGTTACAATCGGAGACAACAGATAGGACAGCTTGGCGTGGACTGGTTGAGGGTCTATGTTACAATCGGAGACAACAGATAGGACAGCTTGGCGTGGACTGGTTGAGGGTCTATGTTACAATCGGAGACAACAGATAGGACAGCTTGGCGTGGACTGGTTGAGGGTCTATGTTACAATCGGAGACAACAGATAGGACAGCTTGGCGTGGACTGGTTGAGGGTCTATGTTACAATCGGAGACAACAGATAGGACAGCTTGGCGTGGACTGGTTGAGGGTCTATGTTACAATCGGAGACAACAGATAGGACAGCTTGGCGTGGACTGGTTGAGGGTCTATGTTACAATCGGAGACAACAGATAGGACAGCTTGGCGTGGACTGGTTGAGGGTCTATGTTACAATCGGAGACAACAGATAGGACAGCTTGGCGTGGACTGGTTGAGGGTCTATGTTACAATCGGAGACAACAGATAGGACAGTTGGCGTGGACTGGTTGAGGGTCTATGTTACAATCGGAGACAACAGATAGGACAGCTTGGCGTGGACTGGTTGAGGGTCTATGTTACAATCGGAGACAACAGATAGGACATCTTGGCGTGGACTGGTTGAGGGTCTATGTTACAATCGGAGACAACAGATAGGACAGCTTGGCGTGGACTGGTTGAGGGTCTATGTTACAATCGGAGACAACAGATAGGACAGCTTGGCGTGGACTGGTTGAGGGTCTATGTTACAATCGGAGACAACAGATAGGACAGCTTGGCGTGGACTGGTTGAGGGTCTATGTTACAATCGGAGACAACAGATAGGACAGTTGGCGTGGACTGGTTGTGGGCCTATGTTACAATCGGAGACAACAGATAGGACAGCTTGGCGTGGACTGGTTGAGGGTCTATGTTACAATCGGAGACAACAGATAGGACATCTTGGCGTGGACTGGTTGAGGGTCTATGTTACAATCGGAGACAACAGATAGGACATCTTGGCGTGGACTGGTTGAGGGTCTATGTTACAATCGGAGACAACAGATAGGACAGTTGGCGTGGACTGGTTGAGGGTCTATGTTACAATCGGAGACAACAGATAGGACATCTTGGCGTGGACTGGTTGAGGGTCTATGTTACAATCGGAGACAACAGATAGGACAGCTTGGCGTGGACTGGTTGAGGGTCTATGTTACAATCGGAGACAACAGATAGGACATCTTGGCGTGGACTGGTTGAGGGTCTATGTTACAATCGGAGACAACAGATAGGACAGTTGGCGTGGACTGGTTGAGGGCCTATGTTACAATCGGAGACAAAAGACAGAAGCAGAATATTAGGAACTAAGGAAGAAGAGAAACGCGTTTTGAATCTAGCCCACATAGACAGCATTGACTAAGTCTTACTACATCTTTAAGTGGGTCAAACATCTCTCCAACATTGATGAAAATACATTCAACTGATTCAATGAGGAAAAATAAACTATCGCCAAATACGATCTCCCATTAGGAGAGAAGGACGATATATATATATATATATATATATATATATATATATATATATATATATATATATATATATATATATATATATATATATATATATATATATATACATAGGGTCATTGTATTATTTGTTTTGTTTCGTGGTGTCTTCCGAAATATAAATGCTCAGTGAACGGGAATTTACATTATAATACGTGTTCTCACGTCACATGGCTGAATGGATAAGAACGGTGTTCTTAAACATCAGGTGTGCGGATGCCGAGGTTAGCGGTTCATCCCCTACACCGGACAGCTGGACTGAAATGTTGACCTATCGTCTTTGACTTGGGGACGTTAATTACAAGTACCTCTGAAGTCTGAGTGTGTTCGCCTGATGGCGAGCAACACTGCTAATAGGGAAAGCTAACCCAAACGCAAAATTTAGTCCATCACTACTGTAAAAATAGTATGTATGGACTACGCTGAGTTCAAAGCGAGCAAGCGTACACAAAAATATGCATGTTCATGTTTTTGTGTACAATGTTTGATCCAAACCTACTTTTTTTTGGTACTCTATGACACTAAATCAGTTAAGTGCTTCCCATAGTTGAGACTATGGCAGGCTAGATTAAGTCAAATGTTGCGCGGTAGTGAATCATGGAATGTGAACTAGCAAGTTAGGAAGAACTTCAAGTCCGTGGAGATGTGTTTTCAATGTTGCGAATACCTTCTACGGCTAAAGTATCTAACTAACAACGAATGCATGGAAGTGATTGCTGAAAGTAGAACATTATTAACATGTACAAGAAAGAGACAATGTTATTTGGTTTTACAATGAGAAGAGAGGATGTGAAGAATATCGTTGAAAATTAAAAAGATCAGGCTTAGAAAAGGCGGAGGAAAATCTAGAGCAAGGATGCTGGTTGGTCTATGATGGTGACAAATAGGTATGTCATCGATAGATGTGGTATCAAACACCATTAGTTAGAACAAGAATAGCCATGGCGAAGCTAGCCTTTTGCAAGATGGACAACATACTGACCAATAAAAAGATGTAAATTGTAATGAGAAATATAGTGTAGACGTGCTACATAGAACCTATACTTTTGTATGTTTGTGAGACGCGGACAATGAGCAGACAAACTTTAAAAAAAACATCTAATGGCTGTGGACATGTGGTTTCTGAGGAAAATGCAAAGAATACTATGGACAGACAGAAAAACCAATGACCAAGTCCTACAAGAAACAAATGGAAACATAAATTGATTAGAAAAATTAGACGTAGACAGTCACACGTTTTTGGTCACGTTGTTAGAAGAAATAAATTAGGAAACTTGATGACAGCTGGAAAGACTGAGGGGAAAAGAACAAAGGGAAAGCAGAGAAGTAAATACCTGTATGGCTTGGCCACTTTGAGACAAGAACGCAGAGCTGACCCACAACTCTGGTGATCGTGTGAGCTCGCTTATCGACACGGCAAAAGATGATGATAACCTAACACCACTGACTCAGATCTGTGGCGAGAAATGATAGCCTACGCAAATTACCAGGGCACATGACGATGCTGATGGCATGACTCTTTTCTGTTCAATTATTACTTAAGCCACTTCTAGAAATCTGTGTCTTGGCGCGTGGTGGACGGTTCAGTTACAAGTGGATCTAAAGTAACACTCTTCAAATTACTACTAAAAGCCAGATCCCGAAATTTCCTACCAAAGGATGAGTTTTGTAATGGTGTATATGTGTGTCTTGTTCTTTTATTTCCACGGTTAGTGCATTAGAAGTTAAGAAAAAGTGCCAGAACTGAGGTATTAAAAACAAACATATTATTTTACAATGAGCCGATAAAGGAAAAGGAGAAGAACATAGCTGATCACCTCATAACATTAAGCCTTGCTAGAAAGTATTTACAATTCCCTTCATCCACAGCGCCGAGATTTAAAGAATAAACTACACTTCAACACATTTCCGACACACTTGTAAGTAAATATAAACCCACGACACTACCTTGTTGTCAATGACATCCAGGCGAACTTGGCCTGCTTTGTGACTGTCCTACTTCATTTATAAGCCGTGCGTGCTGGAGGTCTGTAAGTTAGGCACTACAAGTCACAGAGTGTTGAGCGTAATTCTTAAAAACAATCAATGATTTGGCAATGGCTGGACACATATGTTAGTGTGAGTACAGATTTGATATACAGCTTGGATATATGGTAAGTTAATTTAATTTACGTGAAGAGATACCTATTACAGCTGACAATATCGTAGTTAGTAATGTGTAACAGTAGTGGAGTATTAGGGTATTAGGATCTAGTGGGAAACAGCTACAGCACGATTGAGCATCGGAGGAGAATGGGACCTTTTTAATTGTGTCCTCGAGATGTGTTTTGTGGTTAACATTACAATGTGAGGTTGAGGTAAGGTAGTGTCTGTAATATATAGACACTTGGAAGTGAAGAATATTTTTGATGATTGGTATTTGATGCTGTAGATAGCAGCGTAAACTGTTACCATAATGAGTGGTACTGTGGGAGATATAAGTGTTTTAGACTTTATTACATAAAGTCTCAAATGACATAGGGGGGTAAAGGGGTGTGTGATTTAGGTGAGTGTTGTTTTTTTGAAAGAGTTCTATTTCTTCTTTTAAATTCCGGTGGCCACCGATTCTTTGTCTTCCTATCGTGTGAAAGTGATTGCAGGTTAGTCGAAAGTGGAGAATTAGTGGGGTTGGTGAGGATAAAAGGGAGTTGGTATCAGCGTTTGAAATGGTAAGCGGATTGCTTATGAAGTGGAAAAGAAGTATTTAAGAAGATGTGTTATGATGTATTGTATAAAGTTGAGATTTAAATGTTATTAAGGATATGTAAATATGTTATGCTTGTTTGAAGGGCCAGAAACGAAGAAGAAGTGGGTTGACTATATAGCAGGGGAAAGAGTTAAAGAAATAGAATATTTACTTAAGTTGGAGTTGGTTTGGGGAAGATTAGAGGAACTGTGAGAAGTAAGGAAAAAGAGGGAATAGAGTAAGGGGATTAGGAGTAAAGATTTTTCCTTTATAAGGAAAATTCTTTAGTAAACATAGGGAGGTGTAACAGTAGTGGAGTATTAGGGTATTAGGATCTAGTGGGAAACAGCTACAGCACGATTGAGCATCGGAGGAGAATGGGGGGGGGGGATGCTCAAGTCGTGACGTAGGGGGTTGTCAGGGGACAGTCAACATCCCGCCTGAGAACTGGGAAAGAAGCCATGTTGTCATCGTGAAGAAAATAAACAGTCTTTGAATAAAAACCCAGTCTTTGTTGGTTCTGTACTCTGTTACAAATGCTTGTGTAAATAAAACTACGGCTGAAAACAAAAGTACTTCTTGGTTTCTAAGAATCTACACAATAGCATTCCGGACAAACATAGTACTCCTGGCAAACATAGAGCACTGTGTATGGAATATGTAGGATTTAGGAGTATCTTTGGTTCAAGTACAGTCGATAATTAGAATGAATGGGAGAAACATCAAGTATGCAAATATAATGCCTATGGAATTTTTAAAAAAAAATGTGTTTATTGATGTAATTGCAACGGAAAGTCAAAACAATGAACTTAGTCTGAATAAAGGAAAACCAGAAGTAATGGTAATTGCAAAGAAGAAATGTCTTCCCAAATGCAACATGAAAGCGACTGGAACCAGTCTGAAACAAGATAATGTATTTAAGTATTTGGGTGCTTTAATAACAGCAGATGGAAGATGTATTAAAGAAGTCACACGAAGAATAGTTCAAGCAAATTAGCATTTTACAAGACGAAGATGCATCAATGAGATAAAGAATACAATAGGACAAGAAAAAACTGCATTCTATCAAATGAAGAACGTTTGTTGCAATAAGTCATTGTCCTTGAAAGTTAAAAATAGAGTTCTTGCGTGTTACATAGAACCTATTTTAACAAACGGCTGCGAATCCTGGACAATTTAAACGGGCGAAAAAATTCACGAAGCCTTGGTGATGTGATTTTATAGAAGAATGCTGAAAATTAA
Organism: Cepaea nemoralis; assembly: GCA_014155875.1. NCBI lineage: Eukaryota > Metazoa > Mollusca > Gastropoda > Stylommatophora > Helicidae > Cepaea > Cepaea nemoralis. Next base: position 7,763 of record JACEFZ010003251.1, read on the forward strand.
TTGGACAGCCAAAATGAGCAATCTGGACATTTTGAGGAAAGCTAAGTCGCAAAGACAACTTATCACTAACATCAGAAAGAGGCAGTCATAGTTTTTGGTCACGTTATGATCACGTTGGTCACGTTCGACTCTTCACTGGCTGTTGAAGATGAGGACGGAGCACATATTGGAATGCGTCGAGTGCTGTGATGTTGGTTCTTGACTCAACTCAACCCAGAATCCGAACGGTTCTAGTTATACCCTCTTGTAATTGTCAATCAATAAATCAAGTGCCGCCTCCTCAATGAGGGTTGGCTGCAATGGATCTCCAACATTGTCTAGTCTCTCGCCCTGACTGTACATTTGTCAGACTGCTGTTTGTCCTTCTCTTGATGTTATCTTCCCACTTGTATCATTGCCTACCTCTTGCTCGCTTGCCTTCAACCTTACACTCCAGTATAGTTTTTATAAGAGTGTTGTGTTGATGCTGTAGGTCAGTGGTTCTCAACCGGCGAGGAATTCCTCCGTCCCTCCCCTGGGGGGAAGTTTAGGGTTTTCATGGGGGGGGGGGATAATTAAGATTATTTCAAGATCGCATTAATACAAGAACTTATTACTTGATATTGTTTTTCCCTCCTTACTTTACGGTTCTGTACTTCTCGCTCTTCTGAAATTCGTTTCATAACGTAAGTAGACTTGCAAATCCCGTTTTATGTAGACGTCTAGACTTGTTCTAGTACGTGTTATTAAATTTGACTTCCATTTTTACGTATGCTGTGTAGGGGCGGGGAAGGGGGATTTATAGGGAGGAAATATGAAGGGAGGGGAATATGACATTCTGAACGTATGGTGAAGTGGTGCATGAGCCAAAATAGGTTGAGAATCACTGTTCTCGGTGATTTTGGAATCGGAATATTGACAAAATTCCTAAATGGCATCTACACTAGTAAGTACATCCCTAGTGATATATTAAATTCCACCGTTATAGCTCTACCAAATAAACCAGGTGCTTTAGAATGCGAAGGGCATCGCACAATAAGTCTTATAAGCCACATAACAAAGCTGTTACTGAGAATAATTTTGAAAAGAATAAGAAACAAGATTAAACCAGAAATGAGTGAGGAACAGTGTGGATTTGTAGAGGGAAATGGCACAAACAAAGCTAAGGACACTATTAGAAAGAGCTATATAAGTAAAAACAGATCTGTACTTATGCTTCATAGACTACCCAAAATCATTTGACAATGTGAAACATGACAAAATAATACAACACCTAAAGCAATTGCAAGCGAGCAAGAGGTAGACAACGATACAAGTGAGACGATATACATCAAGAGATGGACGAACATCAATCTGACAGAATTTACAGTCAGGGCGAGAGACAGACAGTGTTGGAGATCCATTGCCGCCAACCGTCATTGTGAAGACGGCACCTGATTGATTGATTGAAAGCAACTGAACGTTGACGTCAAAGATCTGCAAATAATAAGGAACATATATTGGCAGTAAACTGCAGCCATAAGAATCAACAACCTATTAGGGAACATTTCAGTGTATAAAGAATGGCGTCAGGCAAGGTTGTGTAATGTCTCCTGATTTGTTCTTATTGTACAGTGAACATATAATGAGATCTACAGAAAATATGTCAGGGATCCTGGTTGGTGGACATAATATAAATAACTTACGTTATGCTGATGAATTCCATGGACTACCAGAGTAACTAACAATGATTGCCTGAAACAGGACTAATGAAACTAGGACATTATATACAACAATCAGGAAGAGACAAACAGCTTTCTTCGGTCATGTGATGAGAAGAGAGGCATTAGAGAGCATCATGACAACTGGGAAGATCGAGGGGAAGAGAGACAGAGGCAGACCAAGAGAAATGATGCTGGATGGATTGAGACGGCGGCATGGAGGAATATCATCAGCAGAGTTGATCCAGAACACCAAAGACCGAGATCTGTGGAGAGCCATGAACGCCTACGCCAGCTGACAGGGCACTTGATGATGATGGTGCTGATGAAACCGTTCTTATAGCAACAAGTCACAAGGAACTATAGGAAATGATAGATACATTAGTTGTAAAAATTGAAAGAAAAAAAATAGGCCTTAGTTTGAATAATAGAAAGACAGAGGTCATGGTTGTATTTAAAAAAAAATGTGCCTAAATGTGCAGTTAAAGTAAATGACGTTATTTTGGTGCCAGTGCAGAAATTCAGATATTAAGGCACATGGATAACATCAGATGGAAGCAGGTCCACAAGGCAAAATGGGTAAGAATGCGTGTTCTTAAACATCCGTTGTGCTGATGCCGAGGTTAGCGGTTCAACCCCTACACCGAACAGCTGGACTAAAATGTTGACCTGTCGTCCTTGACTTTGGGACGTAAATTACAAGTACCTCTGAAGTCGGAGTGGGTTCGCCTGACGGCGAGGGACACTGTTAATAGGGAAAGCTAATCCACACGGAAAATTCAGCCAATGACTACTATAAAATTGTGTATGGACTACGTTTGAGTTCAAAGAGAGTGAGCGCAAAATAAAATCAGATGGAAGATGCATCACTGATATAAAGAACAGAATAGGAAAACAAAAGCTGCATTCTATCAAATGAAGAACGTTTAGTGCAATAAGTCATTGTCCTTGAAAGCTAGAAAGAAAGATCTTGCATGTTACATAAGATTTTACATTCGGCTGCGAATCCTGGACAATTAGTACACGGGCGAAAACATCAAAGGAAGCCTTGGAGACGTGGTTTTAAAGAAGAACGCTGAAACTTAACTGGACAGCCAAAATGAGCAATCTGGAATTTTGAGGAAAGCTAAGTCGCAAAGACAACTTATCACAAACATCAAAAAGAGGCAGTCATCGTATTTTTCGGCCACGTTATGAAAAGACAAGAACTGGAACATGTCGTGACAACCCGAAAAAATAATTGCGGAAAGAGAGATAGAAGAAGACAACGGAAGAAGATTCATGATAGAAAAGTGTCATGGCACGGAAGGCAGTCAACCCACGAATTGATCCATGCCGCCGTAGATCGCAATTTGTGGAGAGGCATGATCGCCCACTCCATCTGGGAGGCACTGGATGATGATGATGATGATGATGATGATGATGATGATGATGATGACTTTGTCTTTTAACTTAGCTGAAATATTTCACATGCCTCTTTTTTTTATTTCTTTCATCAGCTCTCTTTCCATTCCTAGTTTATCTAGAACTTTTTTGATTGTGTTTGTTTCCATGAAATACGACAAATCCTTCTGCATATCTACATCTCCAGGGCCTCTTGTTCATTGTTCAGGCTCCGCTCCGTTATAGTAATATTGAATATACATTACATTTGGCAATTCCAATTGTTAATGTTTCGTTAATCTCTGTGGATGTTAATACCGATTTCCTGTTGTTGAAAACATTGTTGGCCATTCTTATTCTCTGTTTGATTTCTGTTTCACTTCTGCTATCATCTGTTATTGCATGTCCACGGTAAGGGAAACGTTTTACTTGTTCAAGCATCTCCCCATTTGTTGACTGGCAATGGCTAAGTCTCATCCCTACAGCCAGGCAAACATCACCCTCGGCCCCAGCATGTTCATGAGCTCTTTAAGCGTTATTGCATGTCTACCACCATCGTAAGGAACCATTATCAATATAATCATCGAATGCACTGCCAACTGGCTTAGCCGTTCGTACACCTGCACAGATCTTTGTCCCTCGTGGTCTGAATCAGTTCCACTAATGATATTCCACCATACCATTGCCCTAGTCCATCGTACATCATCTCTCTCGATCTGCTTTTGCCTCTTCTGCCGCTGATATTTTTAGTGACCATACTGTTTTTAAATTTCTCCTTTCTGATGTTTATTTAACTCTTATAGTTGTAAATAATGTTCAAATTACATTAGCATTTTCATGCAATCACTAGCATTGGAGCTTTATAATCAAACAGCATAGGATACAAATACACATAATCGTAAATGGAATGAATCAAGAAAGAAGCGCAATCCAGTAAATCCATAATTTACTACTAGGAGACATTCGTGTTGAAGGCTGGAAGGGTTTTATAGTACACGACATAAAGGAACCGGGTATTGATAAGAAAGCAACCGTCATAGTAAATGTATAGGTATTAATTGTTACTAGTAGAAGGTAATAGATAAAACATGCACCGGAAAGAATAAATATGTTGGAAGAAGTAGATAAACCACATACCCTCACATTTACATGCTTGTTTCATTAGCAGACATAGAGTAATAATAGACCTTACAGCTTGTAAATACTCGTCTGTAATTATTTCAGCATTTCGTCGTTCTGTTTTTATTGTGTTAATGATCATAACTGGACTGGGATTGCATATTTACATCTTCGGTTTGCTTTGAGGGTGTTAAGATCTTAATTTAGTCTGTTTTCTTTTCATTTAGCTCTCTTTAGAAGTAACATTTATATATGTCTGTCTGTCTATTTTAAAAGATCCTTTACTGCTGTGTTCTCCTCATTTGTTCACTTACAGTAACACACATCTTGGATACTGCAAGATAAAAAAAAAAAATTCATGATAGAAAAAAAATAATTATTCAATACATTCACACACACATGAGCGTGTGTATGTCTGTATGTCTCTGTGTGTATATGCGATCGTGTGCATATATATATATATATATATATATATATATATATATATATATATATATATATATATATATATATATATATGCACACACACACACACACACACACACACACACACACACTCACACATACCAGACTGCTGAACACAATATGTGATACTTTAGGTATATCTACTGAATTATGTAATTCTATATTTATTTCAGTCCTATAGAATCAGGAGCTTTGAAATGTTATCAACATAGAACAATTAGCATAATGAGCCACATAACGAAGATTTTGCTAAGAATCATCACGCAAAGGGGATAGGAAGAAAATACAATCCGAAATTGGGGAAGAAGAATGTGGGTTCGTAGAAGGCAAGGTTACAGTAAATGTTGTGTATTTGCTGAGAACATCAATTGAGCGTTCAATAGGAGAAAATTAACGTCTATGTCTACAAATTAATGGGAATACCTTAGACATGTAAAAAAAAAAAAACATATAATAGAAACAACAGATTGTCATAACGATTCATAATGAAGTAAGTCAATAAAACTGTCATTTACTGCTAATATAGTACCATTGCGTTGTATGGCAGAGGGGTCTTTGAGCCTGAGGAATACGGGCCACCTGGCTAGTGCAGTCGCCGCGAACTGTGCAGGTTAGGATTTTCGTTTTGCCTCCGACAGAAAAAAATCCCACACCTTACCGAGGGATCGACCCGGGTCTCCAGAAGGAGAGTCTGGCGTTCTAGTCACTCGGCCAGCCGCTAAGTCAATATCAAATCTAAGTCAAGTAAGTCAATATCAGACCATAAAGAGAGATGTACAACATGGACGCGTTATATCTCCAGATCTTTTTTCCCTATACAGTGAAAATAATTTATAAATTTAGAAGATCTGAGATAAATCACCAATGGGGAACATCAATAATATTATATTTGCTGATGATACATAACTGAATTGCAGACATTGAACAGGATCTGCAACATTTTGTAGATGCGGTTATTGTGCACTGTGAACAACTTGGGTTAGAATTAATTTGTAAGAAGTCAGATATATTGGTCGTCACTAAGAAGAAGAACATACCAAAATGTAAAATACAGGTAAATGGGAATATTCTTACATAGGTGAATCGGTGCAACTATCTCAGAACAGTCATAAAATATGATGGAAGGTGCCTTGATGAGATTAGAACAAGAATCGTCATGGCAAAGGTAGCTAGCTCTTTGCAAGATGGAAAAACATACTGACCAATAAAATGATGTCAATTGCAACGAGAAAAAGAGGTTAAATTGCTTCATAGAACCTGTACTTTTGTGTGGTTGTGAATCGTGGACAATGAGGAGACAACCTGAAAAAAAAACATGTCTTGGAAGTGAACATGTGGTTTCTGAGGGAAATGCAAAGAAAACCATGAACAGACAGAACAGATACAACAATGAGCAAGTCCTACAAGAAGCGTATGAAAACCGTCAACTGATTAGAGAAATTCGACGAAGACAGTCAATATGTTTTGGAACGTTATGAGAAGAAATAAACTAGAGAACTTAGTGACAACTGACAAGATCGAGGGGAAAATAACAAAGGGAAGGCACAGAAGTAAATATCTAGATGGCTTGACCACATGGTATGGTCGTGACAAGAACACGGAGCTGATCCACGGCTCTGGTGATCGTCTGAGATGACGAAGACATGACCGCCCACGCTTTCGGTGTATGTGTGGGTGGTTGGGTGTGTGTGTGTGCGTTTGTGTGTGTGTGTGTGTGTGTGCGCGCGCGCGCGGCGCGTGTTAATAATATCAGTTTCAACATTGTGAAGACGGATCTGGTGTTTTTTAAATAAGTATTAATATCACATGTGCCGGCCTCCCTGGTTTAGGTGTTACACGACTTTCTGCGTAATACTCTCGTGAGTAACGTGACTACTGAGCGTAATCTTGCCAAGAAATCAACAATCAGCTGAAAGATGCTGATGTTGACAGCGATGTCCTGTAAAGGATATAAGAAAAAAAATGTAACATGTATAAAGATTTCGTTTTGTTATTAACAGTATCCTTCTTGTAAAGAGATTTTCTGTTGTAATAGATAAAAAGAGTGATGGCTGCAGCAGGATATGACAATACAAAATGATCGCAGTGAGGTGTGCACGATTCCTCCAACCAAGTGAAAGATAATATTCTCAGACACCGTGCACATACATACATTGCAACGAACGCAAATCCCACAAACGGAGTTCAGTGTCAAAATATCAGTAACGTAAAAATAAGATAACAATAAGTTGCACCACAATACAACGTATGAACGTTTAGATCTTAATGTTCTTCACCAGGACCAAGACATACAGATCTAAAGAAAAAATGTGAAATTAGATATGTAATTAACAATGTAAAAAAAAAAAAATTAAAACGCAAACAGAAAAAAATCTTGGTACCAAACTTTTTATGTTTACGTTTTAATTTTTAATCACATTTTTATGTGTTTCTTGTTTTTGACTAAATTACCAGTTCATGTCCTTCAAAGACATATCTTCCTTCCTGTTTCATATTGAACAATCATTTGTGCTTTCCTAAGACACATACTTTGTGTGCAGTATCCAAGATGTGTGAAACTGAGAAAAACAAAGTACCGGAACCGTTTTACACACACTGAAACGTATTGGGTGTACAGTGCCAACTCCATATATTTTACCAAACACTCGACACTTGAAGGGGGATGTGGTGAATATCACCACGGCTGCATTTACTTCTCCAAACTTTTCCTGGTCCCCATTTTTGGCATTCAACCTGATCAATTTATACGAGATGCGTATGTCACTATGATCAATGTAAATTTATTAATTACCATTTCAGGAGTACTTGTCTTAATGCATTTCCAAGTCAGAGCTGATTGTCTGTCTATTTAAAAAGGATTGTATGCTTCTGGTGAGATCATGGGGCAACTTGAAAACGTCAATATCTACTTCATCAATTACTGGATGTTGTTGCCCGCGGTAAGTTTTGTTGGAGCTGAAGTCTGCTGTCTTCTACATACTTAATTCTCTAGCTGACTGACTGGCACCTTGCCGTTTTGACAGACAATAATTTGTAAAAAGGATTTATACCTCTCCACTGCTCAAAGCCTGGGCTGAATTTAGAGATCATATGTTGCCCATGTAGTAGGATCCCTCTCTCGGCCTGTCTAGTTTACTCCAGAGGAAAGGTAACACCGTTACGTCTGGAACAAGACAAGCTGCAGAAGCTGCCGGATCAGCACAGCGATACTCTAACTGTCCATATGTCGGAGATTCAATCCTAGACCAGTTGCCAACCAAAGCTTAGGGCCTGGTCTGCCCTGCCATGGCGTTTATTCTTTAGGCTGCATTTTCTTCGCACTCATGGTAATGTTTGTACCCTCCCAGTTGCGCTTCTGCGCCCTAAGCCGGTTAGCACAATGTGAGGTATCGGGTTTGGGGAGCGACGCCCAACACTCAGCACCAAGACAAAGGAGGTAGTACCGTCTACTGTCATACGTAGCTCAGTCATATCTGACTAAGACCTGACTAATAAGTAGTAACATTATAGCCAAGTAAAATAGAGTTATATGTTTGGTAATATTTATAACAAGGCAGTTTCCGTGGCGAAGTTTTCACTCCCACTGCTTCAGGCTCCGAAGGTTGTGGGTTCGATTCTAGCCCACGTCGCTGCAGTTCACGAGTGCGGTTTTATCAGAGACTCCCGGGGGTCATCGCTGGAGCTACGGAGTTCGTGCTTGTACCACGCTCTCGCAAATCTTATCGGATAATACCCGGCGCAGTGAAATTGATCACATTGTCATTAAAACCCCTTTTTTTAAATTTATACCAGTACAATTTATTTCAACCCACCAGGGCTTATAATGTGTGTATATATTGTGTATTGTTATTTCAGATACTGAATGATTCGTATTCTTGTGATTCTGATAACAATTATTTTCATATTGTAATCCCCTTCTGTAATTGTTGGAAGCGTAGTGTTGTAATTTTGCACGGACATAAAATCGAATGAGACAGTTCTACAATGAGGCAACTGAAAAAAGGTAAACTGATTAAAGAAATTATGTGTAGACTGTCAAGATAATTAGGGCTCGTTATGTGGAACAAATACATTTGGAAAACGTAGTAATAACTGGCAAAACCAATTGCAAAAGAGCAAGTGGATGGCAACGAGATAAATAACTGGATGTCTTGGCCAGAACGCGTAAACGGGACAAGAACACAGACTTGGGACCAGATTCTGGTGATCATGTGAGATGGAGAACCTTGAACTATTCAAGCGTATCTTTATGCATATGATGACGATGCGTTGCTTCATTGACTACACAAAGGCTTTCGATAAAGTAAGACATCTCAAGATGATGAAGATTCTTGCAGATCTACAAACTGATAGGAAAGACCTTATACTTGTAAAAAAAAAAAAAAACATTTATTGGAAATAGCAAGTTGCTATAAAGATTGATAATGAAGTAGGTCAATATCAGACTGTTTAAAAAGGGTGCGTCAGGAATGTGTAACGTCTACGGATCCTTATACAGTGAAAATATGTTTAGAAATATAGAAGATATGAGAGGAATCACCATTGGGGGACGTAACATTATAACATTAGTTATGCGGATGATACAGTAATGATTGCAGACAATGAGCAGGTTCTGCAGTATTTAGTAGATGCATTGGTGCACACAGTGAACAACTAAGATTAGAATTAAATTAAGACACAGATTATGGTCGTCACTAGGAAGCAAGAACTAGCATAATGTAATATACGAGTAAATGGGAATATTCTTACACAAGTGAATCGGTATAATTATCTCGGAACAGTCGTGATATTTGATGAGAGATGCCTTGGAGAGATTAGAGCAAGAATTGTCATGGCGAAGGCAGCCTTTTGCAAGATGGAAAACACTCTACCAATAAAGAGATGTCCTTCGCAACGAGACAAGAAGTGTTGAACTGTAACGTAGAACCTGCACTTTTGTGTGGATGTGAAACGTGGACAATGAGCAGACAAGGTGAAAACTATCTGATGGCAGTGGTGACAACGGGCAAGATTGAGGGGGAAAGAATAAGGGGAAGTCATGGAAGTAAATATCTGAATGGCCTGACCATGTGGTATGGCCAAGACAGGAACCCAAAGCTGATCCACGACTCTGGTGATCGTGTGAGATGGCGAAACATGATCGCCCACACTAATCGGCAAGGCGCATGATGTTGATGATTTTATGTTGCTTTGGTTAAATATCCCAGCAATGCCATCTGTATAATTTACAACTGTTTATAAAAGGATTGACATTTATAAATATTTTAGACTGCATGTGTTGTTTTCCTTGTGCAGCTGTTTACTATCATCATTTTGTCACTTTTATTTATGTTTATGTACATCTTTTGATCCTAATCATTTTGTCACTTTTATTAATTTTTTTTATGTACAGCATTTAATCATGACCATTTTATCACTTTCATGTATTTTTAGGTACAGCATTTACATTTACTCATCATAATTGTATCAATTTTGTTTAATTGTATTATATTTTCATCATTTTATCACGTTTGTTTATTTATAATCTATTACTATCATTTTATCACATTTGTTTGTTTGTATGCACATATTTCTATCATCATCATTTTATCACTTTTGTTGATTTGTATATATAAGTTTCTGTCATGATCATTTTGTCACGTTTCTACTTGTATTCTATTGTCATCATTTTATCACTTTTGTTTATTTGTATATACAGGTTTCTGTCATCATCATTCTGTCACTTCTGGAAAAGAGAAAACACAGGCGAGATTTGTGTCATGGCCGTCCAGCTTTACTTATGTAAGAATTACATTTTTTTACATTTCTCACATAATTTTTGAAATGTTTGTTTTTCTTTCAGTATTGCATCTTACTGAAATCATTAGGAGTACATTTGTTCTTTGCTATTACAGATTCAGTTTGAGGTGATTCCTGTCAGTTTCTTCACATCTTCTACGCTTTAACACAAACTGGAGACTAAACCTTGAACCACCGCACACTAAGTCGTTCTATCGTTTGCTATTTCCTGCAGTTCCTTTCATGTTTTCCCCGTGTGATTGATCTATGTCTCTAATTCTCTTGATGTTTCTTTTCTTCCATCACGTATGCTGTCTTTTCCAATCATACACAGTTTTAAAAGTCTAGGTGCCATTTCTTGGGATTTCCAGAGATGAAAGGAAGCACGTAGATGATTCAGACTCCCCAAGGCTTTCTCCGAATCGCTGTATCTCTCTTCCAGAAGACACCTTGTTTGCCTGGCCCAGCTGGGTTCTTCTTCTTCTTCTTCTTCTTCTTCTTCTTCTTCTTCTTCTTCTTCTTCTTCTTCTTCTTCTTCTTCTTCTTCTTCTTCTTCTTCTTCTTCGTTCATCCGGAGTTTCTTTTTTCCGGACGTGACTGCGTTGTGCCTGCTTACAGCAGAGCTGCGTTCTTGCACCGTTAGGCCGACGCATCCGACTTCTGAGGGCATTTGTTGACCGGGTTAACCTTCCCGGGGGGGTATTCTTATATGTTGATGTTTAGACAGTTTCACCTTTGGTTGAATTTTGCAGTGGGGTGGGGTAGCTAATTCTAAACCAACCCCACTTTGTGGCATCTTACGGCACGCATGGTAGGTTACGGTGTTGCTATTCTCTACTTCGCGTAAGGGGCACAGTAAACCGAAGCAAGTTGTTTCATTTGGGTTTTGGTGCCTGATCAACTTTATGGCATACGGATGTCTCCATAAGTGATCCAGTCTCCTCCTACATATCACACAAAGAGACTCTCATTACAGTGCACGAATACAATAGTGAGAACCTAAATAAGTGTGTACCAAAATCATACATCATAAGGAGAGTAGTTGGCCATGTGTGGAAGTATACTAGCTTCTTTAGCCAGTGCTGTTATCATGTAGAGGTGGCAGTTCGAATCCCTTGTGCCTACTGTAACAAGTAGTGTGCCCGTTTTCACGCCGTTGTGTGTATTTGGTAGACAACACTAATCCCATATATTTATGGAGCATTCGGCCTCGCTGGGTGATAGTGGCAACTATAACTTTCAAATTTTAGATAGTTAACTATGTCATCTAAATTGCAACGAGAAAAGGAATGTTGAAGTGCTACACAGAACCTGTACTTTTGTATGGATTTGAAACGTTGACAATGAGCAGACAAGCTGACACGTCGAGTGCTAGTGGGAATGTGGTTTCTGAGGTAGTTACAAGGATTACCACGGACAGACAGAGAAACCAACGAGCATGTCCTACAAGAAACAAATGAAAATCGTAAACACATTAAAGAAATTGAACATAGGCAGTCAATATTTTCTGGCACGCTAATAGAAGAAATAAACTGAAGAACTTGGTGACAACCTGCAAGATTGAGGGAGAAAGAAAAAGGAGACGGCAGAGACGTAAATATCTGGATGGCTTAGCCACGTGGCATGGTTGAGACAAGAACACAGAGCTGATCCATGACTCTGATAAATATATGATATTTTAAAACATGACAGCCCACGCTTATCCACCTAGCACATGACGATCATGATGTCCTCTAATATCTGCTTACTTCCTCTACTTCTATGAGTGCAAATCAAAGGTTTACGTTTACTTAAAATGTTTAAAAATATTCTTTAATGAATGAGTTTCATAATGTTCATATCTAGTATGGGCAGCGGTCTGGTCGATGTCCTTTACTTGATTTCCAACTGTCGAGGAAGTTGTAACGTGACATATTGTGCATTCTTAATGGAAAATCAAACTGACGTGCTGGAGCTGTGGGTAACCAAAAGAATAGGTGTACCTCATGGAAACATAATCAAATGCAGAGATTTTGGAATAGCTGGAAAAGAAAACGGAGATCATAACAGAGATTCTGAAAAAAAGGAAACGAAAAGGGAGTCACAACATAATTTAAAAAAAAAAACACAATATATATATTTTGGTCAAATTAAAAGACATAAAACTCCTGAAAAAAAAAAAAAAGCTTTACGGAAGGGAAGAATTGAAAGCAGGCGAGCACTAGGTCGATAATGTTGCAAATAGGAAGACAACATTACAAGATGGACGAACCAAATTACGATAGTCGGATAGTCATTAAGTAACAGTAATTGTACTATAACGTGTATGGAAGCGAATGGACAACAGAACATCTTATTTCAGGATATAAACTGACTCTTAAGCAATCCCCATGTATAGGTAGTGAGGAGTCAGGACCGAGCAGTTTGCGCAAGCCACATGTCTAAAGCCATACTGCCTTCATTTAGTTGTTGATTAAGACAGCTCAAAAGGCATGGTCTCTTCAATTCAGCCCAGGCTTTGTGCTAAGGAGAGGTCTGATCAGTCACATTCGCTACCGCCATGTGTTGTAGTCACTACGCCTTTTTTGAAGCAGAATGTAACGAACTATCGTCTGTTAAGACGGCAAGGTTCTAATAGTAGAAGTACAGTTCAAGCAGTATCATGTCTCAGTAACTACAATACTGTGGTCGGTGTGGTTAAGAAATAATAGAGGACATGGTTCCTGAAACATCCTGGCATATGATACCACAATATCTAATCTGAGAATTTAGTTTGAGACAGTCACGGCGAAGTTGCGCTGGCTGGAGGACAAACAGTACACGCATGACAAAATATGATGAGAAAAGTGAAGACATGTATGCTTGGGGCAGCCTGGCAGGCTTCCATTCAACAATCAAAGATAGATTGTTGGATTTCCTCCCAGGACACGCAGGTGTGGACAGATTGGCTGGATCTGACCGTTTCCTGAGGTATTGGTCTATGATAAGGCGTATGTGCTCTGGGCCCTTTGAAATGGTGTCTATAGTTCAGAAGAACGGGTAGACCATCACAGCGTTCAGAGAACAGTGCTGCAGGATGCGACCAGATGTTCTGGCCAACACTCAAAACTCATAGAAAAGACCAGACGCATACTTTGACTGCTATTGGCACCATTAGTATTGGGGCTCTTCGCTGGCTGTTGCATATAAGGACGGAATATTATAGAATTTCCTAAGTACTGTGATTTCGGTTCTTGATTCAAGTCAACTCAAACTGGAATGTGAGGCTGTGATCGACTATCATGAGAGTAAACACTTGACATTACCATTTTGACTACCAGACGACAGTATTGTACGAGATCCCCAAGCCGACACTAAGGACGACAACTAAATCACAAGTGTATTACTGTTCATCAGTCAAATATATACACTGCGTATAAACTATATCTGTTTCCAGATTTTTTAGTGTGTTCTGACTATAAGAGGTATAGTCACGCATAATACGTTTATTTGTATAATTACAGAATAGTCAGTCACGCATTGCGTGGCACTTGAAACAGAAAGCGTTGATTAAAACTTGTGTTTATGAAATATTTATTTCACAGAGTGGGTTGTGTTTCAACCTGCAAATGCTTAAAAATGCTTGCAAATGTGTTCCCATTTAATTAGTGTTTAAGAACTTGAATATGAGTTGCTATAAGATTTGTAATTCCGTCACCCAGTTACTGAATTAAGTGCGTAAAGCGACGCCGTGAGCTGTGCATTTCACGTGGAACTCTTTTACATCTGTCCGCGGTTGTTTGTATTGTGAACTGCAGGAAAATGACGGATGACCGGTTGCTGAACTAGCTGGTTTTGCCTTATGTGTGTGCAACTGCTGGTTTTCTAGTGTTTGCTGCTTCCATCTACCATGAACTGTAATTGTATTGGCAGACTGTTGTGTTGGTATTCCAGCAGCGGCCATTATGCATGTATGCCGTGCGTGCTGTTGGTTTGTCGGGACTGCTGTCTGTTTCATTTCTCCACGGGACAGCGAGGGGCATTTTATTTGATATTCCTGGCACAGGAATGAAGCATTATGAGGTGATACTTTGCCGTGAAGTTGGAATCGCGACTAACGACTAAAGATATTACAGTATTTAGACAAACAAAGTTAATATTATGACTGTCTGTTATACATATATTAATGTAATTCACAGCCCATTTAACTTCCTGGATGGTTTCGAGAATCGAGCAGCTTACGCCATGGCTTTTGGTACAGCCACAAGTACAGTTGTCTCGTTGATTAAATCTGACTACACGTTAGGCTTTGATTTGCCACTTTGGGCTTCAGGTACATTTCATTTTATGTGTCATTTACTTTCCACCAGCATATGAAATATTTGATGGTTAATTAAATTCTCAATTAATTAAAACTTTATACGTCTATCTTTTTTTTAAAAAAATCTATAAAGCTAACGAAGTGAATGTTCTTTACAGGACGTTGCAATTAATCCCATCATGGATTGGCTGTTTTTGATTTGCTAAGCAATTTTAGTTCAATAGTTTGCCATCGCATTCTGAACGACCGACGCCTCATACCATCGAATTCAATGCAAAACCTGTCTACTTTCAAATCTCATTATACCCGAAGCCAAACGCCGGTATAAAACTAGGGAAAATGTAAGGCCCACCGAACAGGAGAATGTAAATCGCATGTAACAGATAGGACAAAATTGTCATGTATTTGATTTTCTGATACTTTCCGATACTACTTCATCTGTAAAAGAATCACTGTCTCCGTACACTAAATCAAACTGCATTTATCAATTCCAGTGTGAGTGCTAAGCAATTTATACAGGCAGAACGGAAAGACAATTAGCAAATCGAGAAGCCGTATATATACCAGTGTAAGTGGAAAAGAGAATTAATCAGTCCTCAGGAATCCCTATGCAGTCGAACGGTTATAAAAACGCCCTCCTCCGTATTCTACGAATAATAAATAAACCATAGCTCAAATTTTGTGAGGCGTGACCAATTAGGTGGCTGCAGTTGGTTTTGTGTAAACTGGAAGAGCTCGTATTAGATGTGAAATTGCCATGGGGATGACAGATGCTCCACAGTGGCACAATACCTGTGACTAAATTTGTAATTGTTTCAGCTAAAATATTATTCATTTATTCGCTTTACATGAATAACTCGGCAGTACGCACAGGGTACAAGCCGTATCCTGGTGCGAGGAAATGCAACCTAAAGACTAAATGGTAGGGCAGACTAGGCTCTAAACCTTTGTCCGCAACTGGTCTAGTTTCGAAGCTTCAATAAGCGGACAGTTAGAGTATTGCTTTGCTGATCCGATAGCCTTTGCAGCTTGTCTTGTTCCAGATGTAGTGGTGGTACCTTTCCTCTGGAGCAAACTAGGCAGGCAGAGAGAGGAATCATACTGCATGGGCAACACTTGGTCTCCACATTCAGCCTAGGTTTTCTGTTGTGGAGAGGTAAATGCATGCATGGTCCTCGGCGTGGGTTGTAGTTATTATGACTTTTTTGAAGCACAATGTAACAAAAACTATGACTTTTTTGAAGCACAATGTAACAAACTAGCATCTGTCAAGACTTCAAACAGACCGCACGCACCTGACGAGATGCAGCGACATATGCCAGGAAAAAAATCCTTTTATTTGTGTTTTTTGTGTTTCAATTCACTAAGGTAATACATTGATTTGCAGCACTGAACGTGTACCTGCAGGCCATGGTGGGATGTCTTACTTGCTTTCCTTTATTTGCCTGTCTAACTACGCGTTACAGGGCAGTTGGAGCCATACTCTGCATTCTGTATTCACTCATGTGGTATGTTCTCATGTTAATTGTTCATATTTTTATGTATAATATCCACATTAATGAGTAACTTGTTTTAGCAGAACATTTCAAGTGGTTATTTTTCAAATTCCAACACAATCCAAAGAATATTCATACTCATATGGTCGTCCACAATTGATGAAAGAAAGATGAGTGACTGAAAGGGCCGAATGTAAGACGGGCCTGCGTGCCCAATTTGTTACACTTTGAAAATAAAGATTGTTCGTTCGTTCGTTCGTTCGTTCGTCCTTGAAACTCTTTGGTGATAGTGATAACACTGTTAGCATTCTCTGATTAAGTGCCATGGGATGATTAATCGTATTAAGCGACAATCCGTATCTGCCAATGGCTTATATACAGCAGTTTTTCATATACAGCCCCCTGTAACAAGCTACGTGGAGGGTCCCAAATAGCCCTGTCACAATGTTTAAATAATCTTCTATATAGTCCTGGCTGGGATAGGTCTTTACCTGCCAACCCTCCTCCGTTTTCCCCGGACTCACTGTCACTCTTTCTTTCGACCTAAGGACCTATTTCCTGCAATGTTCTTCTGGCTGATCCATATATATAACACAGTGCTCGTTGGAATAAACTAAAACTTGATTTATTAAATCAATAAAGGACAGCACAGGAAAACATCAAGGCAGTTAACACAGATAGTTCTAAACAGACACAACACTGATAAAATTCAGGCACAGAGCCTCAGTTAGCCAGATTCACAGACCCAGCTTCATACACTGTCCGATCCGTCCAAACACAGCTCACCGAGTGTGCAAGAATCTCCTTCCTTCCAGGTAATTGGTTGTACGTACAACAGCCTTCTGTAAACCAAACTTCCAGGTTTCCATGGACCACAGTCTTTTTAGTAAACAAATGTTCTAGGGAAGTGCCATGTAATCACCTGTCATAATGTCAGGTAGGAAATAATGTCCTGGAGAATAGTTCTCATATAATAATGGGTGTGTCTGAGTGATTGGCGGGGTCCAGCCAATAATACAAAAGGACTCAATCCAAACGTATCGAGATGACTGGTGATGTGTCAGTACAGCTGATGGTCATTCTTTCAAGGTCAGCAGTGGCTCTATCTTGTAGAGATCATATTCTTAAAACAGGCATGGCCCAAACCTTGCCATGGCATAGTCATAACCTGCTTTTCTGCGTAGAGCCCTGTCGAGACCTTCAGCTCTGTTCATACTTTCAAAGAAGAAGGACCCTGGAAAGAACAAACATTCGAGTGAGGGATCAAGCTGACTCAAGCACCACACAATCCTGAAGACCAATAGGGTCTCAGTTAATATATTTGACATATAGGATCTTGACCCAATGCCGTATATACCATACCCGAATGAATAGGCCTGACCTGTCAGGTAGCCCCTGGATTGGCTACGTCCGGGCTTGAGTCGACCTCCAGCTGGTTGATGTCGGGTTGTCCACCCTAGGAACGTTTTGTCTACAAGACACACATTCCACACTCATACCAAGCCTTTATTATTATTGGGCACATTCATTTCCATGCTTTCCTCTCACTTGCAAACCATGCCTTTCTCGCAACCAAGATCTTGTGGTGTGGTGCGCCTAGTAATCTGTGTGTTTCTCCCCGTTAAGTGGGGTTATATGGCACACCGTTGTAGTTTCCCCATTCAAAGAAGATACTAACCCTCCCGGCGGCCGCCGCTCTCGACTGAGCTGTCGCCCCAATGTACCGGCATTGCCCTGCACAAGCCATAGTGTAGATAAGTTCAGGTTCTCTCAGTGAGATAGAGGAGTCCCTTATCCTCCCGACATCATCCTATCGAGTGGACAGACGAAAGAGATAGTCCTGTGGCTAGCATCCCCTGGCTCAAGAAGATAGATTATAGATTGGTGGACCCCATCCCCGTAGCTATCTAATGTGCCTATATTTAAAAGAGAGATGCTACTAAGTAACGGTAAGCCGTAGGAATCAAGATATCACTCGCCTATCAGCTGCCAAGAACAAGCGATATCATTTAGTAACTACTTATTCTTCAGATGTGTTCCCCTTGCCATGCCAAGATCAAGACGCGTAGCCAGATCGGCTAACGGTCACCCCCTCCCAACATGGCAAGACTGCTGTTTTGCCATTTCCTCTCAGTCGGGAAAA
>JACEFZ010003252.1:0-95277 GCA_014155875.1 Cepaea nemoralis
TTTGGGGAAAAAAATATTTTTTTCCTTTTTTTTTAAAAAAAGCCGGCGAACTCGTCTTGTCAATCAGTGTGGTCCTTGTCGTTTTCCGTTTTTGACCCAAGAGTCACCACAGTCGGAGTCAGCCACAGGAATATAAACAAACATGAACCTCCTTAAAGTTTGCCTTGGCTCGCTGGAGTACACAGTCTAAATTTTAAATCATACCTTGAAATATCACTTGACAAAATATAAAAGCTCAAGAGCGACTTAAACTCGCTACAAAAACAAGAAATAAGCAAAATCCTGAAACCTTTCCCACGTAGTAGCAGCCATTACAGTAATGTCGATGGCTTAAGTTGATCACGTGACCGTCAATTGCCAGTTTGGCCAGCCATAATTATTCAACAGCCATTCAACATTTCATACATGCAATTCACACATTCATACATTCAACAGCCATTCATACATTCAACATTCATACATACATGCAACATTCATACATTCAACAGCCATTCATATTCAACAGCTCTATACGCCAACTCAGAGGCGGACATGCAACATAATGTTTCAGCTTTCTCACATGCCTGTGCCAACTTTGGGCTCAATATCAACTTGGAGAAGACTGTAGTTATGTACCAGCCAGCTCCAGGGAATAATCACACTGTGCCGAATATCAAAGTGAATGGTCATAGACTAAGTGTTGTGGACAAATTCACCTATCTTGGCAGCACTGTGTCACAAGCTGCAACAATTGATGACGAAGTGAATGCAAGAATCTCCAAGGCCAGTGCGGCCTTTCGCAGACTCTACAAGAATGTATGGCCTGGGACAGAACTGGAATAAGCCTGCAAACAAAGCTAAAAGTCTACAAAGCAGTTGTATTATCCACACTGCTATATGCTTGTGAAACCTGGACTGTTTATCAGCGACACGCTAGGAAATTAAACCACTTCCACACAGTCTGCCTAAGGAAGCTACTGAAGATTAAATGGCAAGACAAGATTCCAGACACTGGAGTCCTAGAAAGAGCATCCTAGCCCAGTATCCACACTCTACTGATGAAGAATCAGATTCGCTGGGCTGGTCACTTGACTCGCATGCCAGATCACAGGCTCCCTAAACGAATTTTTTACAGCGAACTGCGTTGTGGTAAACGCTCCCAAGGTGGCCAGAGGAAACGCTTTAAAGACACTGAAAATTTCACTGAATGCTTTTGGAATTCATCATGACACCTGGGAGGCTGCAGCCAGAGACCGAAATTTGTGGTGTGCATCATTACGCAAGGGTGCAGTCATATGTGAGGCAACCAGGACTGCAAGAGCTGTGAAGAAAAGGCAGGCCAGAAAAACCACTGCAGGAAATCCTCCTCCAGAAACGTGAAACCTGGACTGTTTATCAGCGACACGCTAGGAAATTAAACCACTTCCAGTCCCCTGCCTCGAGGAGGTTCACCCATGACTACTGGTGGTCACCTTCCCCTGTGCTGTGGAGTCAAGGCACAGAGGAGTAGGTTAAGAGCTATTGACCAAACACCCCGGACACTCAACATACTACAATGGAATGCCGAAGGAGTTTATAACAAGAAAGCCTCCCTAACACAGCGTCTTCATAAAGATAGAATAGATGTGGCATGCATTCAAGAGACACACCTCAACGCCAATCGCACATTTTCAGTCGAGGGATATCAGGCCACACGTTTCGACCGCGAAGGACACAAAGGAGGAGTTCTAATACTTACACGAAATACAATACCTTGCAGCAAAGTATCTGTGATCTCTGACAACCAAACTGAAATTATAGGTGTTGATATAATGATAAAGGACGTGAAAATAAGAATTTACAATCTGTATAGCCCGGCAGATAAGGATCTTACACTCTCAAACATGAAAATAACTGACACAAATTGCATTGTTGTCGGAGACTTTAATAGCCGTTCAGAAAGATGGGGATACCCAGATACTGACAAAAGAGGAGATGAAGTGGAGGACTGGGAAATAGACTCAAATCTCCATCAACTCAACAAAGCGGATGACACACCGAGCTTCTACTCCAGAAGATGGATTACCACTTCTACTCCAGACTTAGCTTTCTGCACAGGAGACATCCTCCACAAAATCGATCGCCATGTGCTTGACCAATTAGCAGGTAGTGACCACAGACCAATCAAGCTTGTAATAAATATGGAGTATGTTCCACAGGAGCAGAAGCCTTTGCCCCGCTGGAATTACAAACGAGCAGATTGGGACAGATTTGCCATACTAACAGACAAATATTGTGAAAACATAAATACACGATATGGCAACATGAAGCAAATGGTGGAAAGTCTAAACAGAGCAATAATACAGGCGGCCATTTAGTCTATTCCAAGAGGAGCGAGGAAAAATTACAAACCATACTGGACTGAGGAACTACAAATTTTGGAGGACAAAGTTGAAGATGCTAGGAAGACCGCAGAGAGAGAACAAACAACTGAAGCGAACATCTCTCTCAAAGCCATCTCAGCAAAATATAAAAGAACAGTAAATCAAACAACAAGAGATTGTTGGAGGAAAAAAACAGAAAACCTGAATTTTGACAGGGATGGAAACAAACTATGGAAACTAGTGAAAGCCATGAACAATGAAGGACCTAGAAACAAACAAATAACAATTAAACAAGGAAATGCCTTGCTTACAGGAAAAAAGGCTGCAAATGCACTAATGGAACACTATGCCAGTGCAAATCACATTGATATTACAGCCGAACAGAAGAAAGCAATCAAAGATAAACAGATACATCATAGATATACAGAGACAGCAGCAGAATATATGATGGCAAATCTAACAATGGAAGAAATGGAACAGGCAATGAATACCCTAATAAAGAAGACATCACCAGGAAAGGATGGAATCACAAATGAAATGCTAATAGGACTAGGCACTAAGGCAAAAAAGAAACTACTAGCAGTCCTAAATTACAGCTGGAAGAGGGGAATAGTCCCACAGGCATGGAAGGAAGCTATACTAATACCAGTCCCATAGAAAGGAAAAGACCTGGAAGAACCAAATGGCTATCGACCTATCAGTCTTCTTAGCTGTGTAGGAAAATTAATGGAACGCATTATCAATGGCAGGCTAACATGGCATCTGGAAGAAAACAAACTCTTAACACCTCACCAAGCAGGATTCAGAAAGTACAAATCCACTGAAGATCAAATAACCTATATAGCTCAGGAAATAGAGGATGCCTTCCAAGAAAAAAAGCACACACTAGCGGTCTGGATAGATTTAGAAAAAGCATTTGATAAAGTATGGAAGGAAGGACTGAAAGTAAAACTGCAAAAAATGCATGTTTGTGGGAAAATGTACAAATGGATCAGCCACTACCTTGAGAACAGAACTGCCAGGACAAAAGTACAAGGACAAACCAGCAAAATGATGCTGTTGGAGCAAGGTGTCCCACAAGGAGGAGTTCTTTCACCAACATTATTCCTAGCATATATAAACGACATCACGGAAAATTTTCCAGCCAGAGTACACACATCATCCTTTGCAGATGACCTAGCCATATGGACATCTGAAGAATATATTAGTACAGCTAACAGCAGAATACAGCAAGCCTTATTAGCGCTAGAGGACTGGTCAAAATCATGGCTAGTGAAGATAAGTGAGGAGAAAACAACATGCACAGTGTTCTCCCTCTCAAATAAAACTCAGCAACCTAAGCTGGTATTGAATGGAAAAATATTGCGCCATGAAGAAAATCCAAACTATCTAGGAGTCACCTTTGATCGTTGCCTGACATGGAAGACACAGGTTGAGAAAAATCGAACAAGAGCAAGGCAAAGAATGGCAATCATGAAAAAGCTTGCTGGTACAACGTGGGGAGCAGATGAGAAAGTTCTCAAGAAGTTATATACTGGACGGGTGAGGCCAGTATTGGAATATGGCATTGCAGCTTGGGCAACAGCAGCTAAGTCAAACTTTAACAAAATAAGTAGAGTCCAAAATCAAGGAATGCGAATCATAACTGGAAGACTGAAGACAACGCCTATTAATGAATTAGAAAAGATCACTTGTTTACAACCAATGCAGGATAGAAGAGATAGCAGAGCCCAGCAACAAGCTGAAAAATTTAGAAGATTGACAGACCACCCTATGTATAAAAGGTTTAGTGGTTTTGGAAAGGGAAGACTGAAGCGTAGAAACTGCAAAACGAACGATTAGGGCAGATCCCATACTTAACATATCAACAGTCAAACCCATTTACAATGCAGACAAGTTCCCAGCTTGGAGACAGCAGCAACTGCCTGAGATGATAGAAAACATTCCTGGTATTGAGAAAAAGAACACCCAGCATGAAACCGAAAGAAGAGAAATAACCCTAAACTACATAAAAGAACATTACCCAAGTAGCAATTGGACCCATGCATATACAGATGGATCAGCCAAAAATTCAGTAGAGAATGGAGGAGGAGGAATTCTCCTAAATTTAAAAAATGGAGTGAAAAAAACACATTCAGTGACAACTGGAAAGTTTTCAAGTAACTTCAAAGCGGAGGTAGAGGCTCTGAAAACTGCAGCAGAAATGCTCTTGATGGAGGAAAATAAAGAGACGCAAATAGCTATCTTTACAGATGCAAAGTCAGCTGTCTCAATACTGAAGAGCAATAACAGCACATAAATAGCTGACCTAAGAGCAGCACTCCATGGTCTATGCCAGAAATCCAAAAAAGTTGTAATACAGTGAATCCCATCACATTGCAGTATACCTGGAAATGAAGAGGCTGACAGACTGGCAAAAGAGGGCTGACGACTACCACAGCCTGACATAGACATAACCTATAATGAGGCAAAGAGGTTGATAAAAAGCACTTATAGAACCAAATGGGAATCAGAGCATCCAGGCCACCAGAAGGATGATGCATATTACAAACTCAACCGAAGAGAACAAGTAGCAATCTTCAGACTCCGCACAGGACATAACAGGCTGAAATACCACTTGTTCAACAAACTAAAGATAGGAGATACAGATGAATGTAATTGTGGAACTGGTAAAATGACAGCTAAACATTTGCTGCAAGAGTGCCCAGTATATGCAGAACAGAGTAAAATATTTTGGCCCACACCTGCTTCATTCGAGGACAAGCTCTATGGAAATATCAACAAGCTCAAGTCGACTGCAGCTTACTTTAACTGTATTCAGGTTGACATTTATGTACATGAAGAAGTATTTAGACTGCCACACTTCATACCACAGGCATGTCGGTTACACAAGCCTCCCAGAGGCATGAAATGGAATATTGCTTGGATAGCAAATCCATTACGTGGAAAGTCCGAATCGAAAGCTCACTGTGTGGGCTTCAAAAAAGGTGGAAAAAGTGTCCTAGTGGCACAAAATGGAATGTTGCTTGGATAGCAAATCCATTACGAGGAAAGTCCGAATCGAAAGCTCACTGTGTGGATGTCATCTGCAAACTGCATTCTTCTGGCTTCTGGAAGAACAGCCTATAGTGAAAGGAAGGCCCAATATACGGAAGTGAGGCTAAGCAGCCATGTGCAGGACGTGACGATTCCTTGGGTGAGCCCAGTACCAGAGCGGTGTGTGATGGCTCTGCAATTATGGAAGCCTCCTTGGATGGCGGGGAATGCCCATGGTCTGCCCCTGCCTTCCCTTGAGGGCCGACCAGGATGCCTTTGGCTGTTCTATATGGGCCAGCTGGGATGGGAGATAACACCACAACAGTGAGAGTCTAACGTCCTAAGAAACCCCCGGGAAGGTTAACCCGGTCAACAAATGCCCGCAGAAGTCGGATGTGTCGGCCTAACGGCGCAAGAACGCAGCTCTGCTGTAAACAGGCACAACGCAATCACGTCCGAAAAAAAATTCCGGATGAACGAAGAAGAAGAAGAAACCACTTCCATACAGTCTGCCTAAAGAAGCTACTGAAAATTAAATGGCAAGACAAGGTTCCAGACACTGAAGTCTTAGAAAGAGCGTCCATGCCCAGTATCCACACTCTACTGATGAAGAATCAGATTCGTTGGGCTAGTGACTTGACTCGCATGCCAGATCACAGGCTCCTAAACGAATTTTTTACAGCGAACTGCGTTGTGGTAAACGCTCCCACGGTGGCCAGAGGAAACGCTTTATAGACACTCTGAAAATCTCACTGAAGGCTTTTGGAATTCATCATGACACCTGGTAGGCTGTAGCCAAAGACCGAAATTCGTGGCGTGCATCATTACGCAAGGGTACAGTCATATGTGAGGCAACCAGGACTGCAAGAGCTGTGAAGAAAAGGCAGGACAGAAAAACCACTGCAGGAAATCCTCCTCCAGAAACGTCAAGCATTCTTTAGCCACATTGTCAAAGAACATTTCGAGCCAAAATAGGCCTTATCAGCCATCTTAGAACCCACGGCTCCATACCTTCAACCCCACTGGATGAAATGAATGGTCATCATCATTCTTGATGGACAAACAACATTCATCAGCCAAAAACGGTACTCATCTTTAAGATCCACATAACAACATTACATATAACAAAGAAGCTAATAGATGTTTTATTCGTCCCAGCGCTGTGTTACCTTATAGATGCGTTATTCGTCCCAGCGCTGTGTTATCAATGCCAGATATGAACAGTCCTAGACACATACAGACTTAAAATTACATGTAAAATGAGACGCAAAAGAAACGCACCAGGAAAAAAAGAGGAGGTAGACAAATGTGAAACTAAGAACACTTGTGGGGATAACATCGGTTGCTGACTTTATAGAACTGAAATGAATTAAATGGTTCAGGCATTTAGTTAGAATGAAACAAGATCAACTAGCAGCTAGAGCGTTCTATGTCAGAATATCGGCATATAAGGCAAGAGAACAACCCAGGAAGTGTTAACTTAGGTGGAGTAGAAGAGATATTAAACTGATTAAGTGCCATGGAAACATACGCCGTCTTAATAAAATTAACACTAATTAACAGTAAACAGTAACTGCCTTCTTCTTCTTCAGCGTTCCGAGCCATTGAGGTTCTTTGCTGCAGATACAATCCGTCTCCATTCGCCTCTCTGGTTGACCTTCTCTTGCCAGTCGCTGATTCCAAGTGCTTGTAGGTCTGTATGTATATTATCTCTCCACCATCTTCTTGGTCTACCTCTTGGTCTACGGTCATTTATTTCCTCAGTGTAAGCGAGTTTTGTTTTCCTATTATCTTCCATTCTTTCTATATGCCCCAGCCATTGCAGTCTATTAGCCTTCATGAAACCAGTGATTAGCGGGTCTTAAACAGATCATAAATGTCTTTGTTGCTTCTTCTTTTCCACTTTCCACTTTGTGTATCCCTGATCGGCCCAAAGATGCGTCTTAAGACTTTGTTCTCAAAGGTTTGTAACAAGGCACATGTCAGGATCTTCTATTAGGCTCGTTGGCTAACACATGTGAGACAGTACAAGTACAACGTAATTCGACGTAAGACATAGCAACACAAGTTCAATGGATTTATTACCACATTAAATACATAACAATAGTTACAGCAATGTACAACATATAACTCACAACCACAATACAGCTCATAGGTCTGACGCTCACGATATCAGTCGTTCAGCTCACAACCACGGAGATTCACACAAACGCCTTGCTCTCGACACACACGTCCGTTCAGATGTCCAGTCCCAGCTTGGTCTGAGATTAACACACACACTGTCCACTGCCTCTCGTGGGGTCACGTGGCTTTGCGTGCGTCTGTCGTCAGCGCTGGTCGCGTGTCAGGTAAGAATCTCGCCAGCCGACAACTCTTGTCCGCCGGGTGCCGTAACGATGTTGCTGCACACTTAGGCTCTGACATTCTCCCCGGGTACTTCAATGAAAGATGCCATCTTTCATTCATGATGTATGTATATACTGGGGTAGTGTTAATTTCATGTCAGAGACTACTCTTTCCCAGTGTTATGCATGAAAATACATATAAGGCATAGAAATATATACACAAAAAATGTAAGTTGTACTGACATGACAAATGAAGTACAATTTTTAACACAATTCAGGTTTCATCCCCCTGATGCCTGGTTACCTTCATTGCAATAATACCCAGTCAGATCAGTAGCACCAGCTTCACGCATCTACCTCGCAGCTATTTTGAAAAAAAACGTAATAATATGATTGTTTTGCAACAACCATCTAGCCAGACTGAAATACGGCTTTGTATTAGTCGTATTAAACACTTAAACTCTGCCCTCATTTGGTCAGGAGCTCTTATGTTGGTTTGCAATGTTGGCAGCTCTATGACATGCTTGGAGGACGCCTACCTGCTGTGCCAAACATTTGAGCAACAAAATGTCTATCTATACAATACACATTAATGAATATGTTTCAAATTATGGCCCTTGATGTAATTCACAAATGCAAGGGAAGTAATTTTGACATTTAAGAAATTCCATACATTACAATAATTATTTAATTTCTTAGCGTCATTGCTTGACGTTTCTTCATATTAACGAGAAAAAGTCGGTAATATGAATACATTAATCAAGATATAATTCTAAGATTACACTAATCAAAATAAATAAGTACCCAATTGGTATATTATATTTTATAGATTCGAAAGGATTTTACAAGTGTCATAAATTTTTGGAAATTTGTACATAGTCTGCTAATTATGTTATACTTTTTAAATTATACCGGAAATATACACGAAACGAAAAATTTGGTTGATGTTACATTTTCTGAACACAAATGATCCGGTTTTATTTCGGAACGGATAGTAGAATGTTCTCACAGTTCGTGTCTGATGTTATAGTATGACAACGGATTATGATGGAATGTTCTTATTTCCGATGTGTTCACACGTCGAACGATTTGGATCACATTCGCTGTAGAGGTGATGTAGGAGTCAATGTTCGGTCCACATTTGCACATGTTAAAATATCACGGTGAAAAAAAATCACCCACAAATGTCACAATGGTAAAGTTCGCTTTTGATAATTGGTTAAGCGTTTGTGACACTGTTGTTGGTGTCTATATACAATTAATATCGTTCTCATTCTAACACACACTACACAATTATACTACACTCATTACATGACTTGATTAAAATAAGTATATTATACATGTCGGTCTCCAAACCGTATCACAATTTTGATTATTGACCTTACACAGTAGGTGAATGGAAAAAAATTCACTCATTGGTGGCTGTGTTGGGCTGAGTGTAATATTACACAGTGCACTCAGACATTGCTTACTGGGTCTGTCGGACAACGGGACAAAAGGTCGGCGATTGTATTCATTCTGCCGGGAATATGGCGAACTTCAAAACTGAAATTCTGAAGCTTCAAGGACCAGCGAGCAATCATGTTATTTGATGGTACTGTGGAATTGATATACCTTAATGGACTGTTGTCAGTTTCGATGATAAAGTGACGTCCTAGAAGATATCTGGACAGCTTTGTTACACTTTCTACTAAGGACAATGCCTCTAATTGCGGAATGGACCAGGCCCGCTCTCGGGGTCTTAGTTTTCTTGATAGAAAACAAACGGGATGCAGGATGTCGTTGTATTCCTGCAATAGGACTGCACCGATCGCAATGGAGCTAGCATCTGTTCTCAATCTGAAAGGTAAACGAATGTTGGGCAATTTAAGGATGAGATTAGGTGAATTCTTATCAGAAAAGTGTGCCAAAACTTTATCAAATGCATTTCGTAGGCATTCATCGTTTACAACTTTTTCGGGTTTATTCTTGGTTAGTAAGTTAGAAAAAACCTCAGTCAGTTCTGAAAAATCAGGAATAAAGTTTCTAGTAATAATTAATAAGTCCCAACAAACTGCGGACTTGTTTCTTATTTGTTGGAAGTGACAGTTTTAGAATTTTGGAGACAATTTTGTTATCTGTCATGACAAAGCCATTGGATATTCTGTACCCCAAAAATGATATCTCTTGGTAAGCTATGCTCACCTTTGAAGGCTTCACTGTCAGTCAGTGCTGTCTGATACTAGGTAGTAGTAGTAGAACGTCCTGTCCAGGTGTCAATGTTATAGTTCCGTCGTTGTCTCTGTATGGACACAGATGTCGTCAGTATAGTGAATGATATTAGGAATGTCAGATAGGAGGAGTCGTATAGCAGACAAGGCCAGTCTGGAGTTACTGGATCTAAGGATATAAAGTGGGTTACGGTTAAAATCTTCCAAAAGGATTTTCAAATTTCATGTTGAGATCACTTTGAGTGCTATCTCCAAACCTGCACTCGTACATGTGTGTATACATGCAATAGTTCAAACAATAATAATACACCATGTATAGTTGTGAAATGTAATCGTGCATATTTGTATGATCTTTTGCAATTTGTGTATATTTTCCAAAATATGTAGGGTAATTTGTTGCTGATTTTTGTCAGTAATTCCACCGACTGATGCTTTACATTGTTCAGCATAGGTATTCGTATGAGTTGATTTAACATAGAGATTATGAGTGGCAGTAACAAAATTTGGTTCAACAGTAATGACATAAGTAACAAAGTCTGCTGGTTTGTCATGAGTAATATCATCTGTGTTGTGTCATGATGATGTGGAAATATAACTGTTTGTGAAGACATTTGTTTTGTATTTACAATCAGTAGTGCAAGAATAACTATCCACTGTGTGCACTTGGTTATGTGTGTAGTTAACAGAGAGTATAGTAGGTATAGTATATACCATGATGATTTGTGATCTTTCCTCGCTGTTGTGAACTGTTTGTTTTCTGCACCTTTTTCTTTGTGCTGATACCCACTAGTTTCTGTTTCTTCTTGTTCTGAGATGGTAATCACGTTGGTATGGTGTGGTATCTTGGTCTGTTCATCATGTTGTTGTATGATGAGTTGGGTAGTTAAGGCAGTATTTGTTGTGGTGTTAACTTTTTGCCTTGTGTGAGGTTTGGACTCTATGTAATCTGTCACATTCAATACATTTCCAATTAATAAATCACAACATGGATTGTCTAATAAAGCACAAGTTACTCTGCCTGATAAGAAAGGTGATTTTATATTGGCCCATGCCATGGGATATTTCTCTACTGTCCCTGAAACAGTTTTGCAATAGGATGTACTCATCTAGGTAGTCTTTAGGATCAGCTAAGGTCTTTCGAAGACCGATAAGACAGGACCCTGTGTCGCGTACACATGTGCATACTGTGTCATTGATGTAACCTTTATGGAATGTTAATTTTCCTAATGACAGTTTTGAGGTTTTGTTCAATTCCTCACTTTCTTGTTGAGCATTGACCTCTTTATATAAAGAATGAGGTTGAGTGATGTTAACAACATTATTACAATATGGTACAAAGTCTGGTGTTGTCTTCATGTCTGTGATGTTCACTTTTCTTACGTTCTTTGCTGAACTGCATTTTGAGTCTATTGCCAAGTTAGCTTCCTCATTGGCAATAGGGACGGCGTGCCCGCATGTTAAGGTACCATTTTCATTGAAGGTATTACAGACAGTACATTTGTTAGCACTAAATACATCACAAGCCTGTGCTGCATGTACAGGATGTTTTTCTGGATTTTCGTCTTCTGACGCTGAGCTATCGAACAAGGCGGCATTGGCTTTGTTGGTCATATGCCTGCCTCTACAATCCATGCGATGGTGACCGTAAGCCTTGCAGAGAAAACATTTACGTGTACTTTTGAACGATTTACGTTCTCTGTCTTGTCTGTTTACCATATTTTGCAAGTATGTTGGGTACCCTGGGTTCTTATCGCACATCTCGTTCAAATGGTGAGAAAATTTACAATGAATGCAATGTATAGCTTTATCAGAGGTAGGCCTGTTCGGTTTTTGCCTACTATAGTTGTTCTCATAGTTGGCTGCTGCTACCCAGTTACTGTCAGTAGCTTCAGTGGCAAAACACTGTTTATTTGCCGTATAATAGGCCGACCCACGTCTTTCCATTTCTTCCACACTTGTGCATTCATTCTCCTGCAAGAACTTAGAAAAAGATGATGGGATAGAAGAAATGACCTTATCTCGAATGATGAGATCTTCTAATTTATCATAATTTTTGTTAATTTTGGCTGATGAAGTCCATTTGCTGAAAATGTCTCGGACTAAACAGAGGTAGTCAGAGAACGTTTGAGTTGATTTTGGACTCAGTTTACTGAATTGTTCTCTGTACCCTGCTTCATCTAACATGAAATGTGCCATTATTTTAGATTTAATGTAATGGTACTCTTTTCTGAGGTCTTTGGGGATGGTTTCAATGACTTTCAGAGGTTCCCCAGATAGACTCCTCATATATAAAATATTCCATTCCGAAAGTGGAACTTGGTAATGTTCCATTAAAGTCTCAAAATTTTGGGTAAAAGCTGCTATGCAGTCACCCGAGGTATAGTTACGAACGATACCTTGGTACTTCTTATACTGGTTTTCTTTCTCCAGTCTTTCAGATTTCTTTGACTCTTTATTCATTGCAGTCTCGGTGTCCAGTTGTTTCATTTTCAACTGTAATTCTAGTTCTTCCCTCTTACTCTGCGCTGCTATTTCTGCTTTCTTAAGTTCACTGTCTATCTCAGCTTGCTTTAATGCTGTTTCTGCCTCTACTTGTTTGGCAGCTTTTTCAATCTCTGCCTGTTTCAAGGCTGTTTCTGCCTCAGCTTGCTTGGCAGCCATTTCTGCTTGTTTTAGAGCTCTTTCTGCTGCTCTATCTTCGCGTTCACAGTATTCAGCGTATTTCTTCTCACTCCATTTTGTTAATTCATCACCTTCTAACTTTAATTTTAAACCCATATCGATGAAATCAAATAATGACGACATGATGGAGAGAATACGTCAATGACAATCAACCACACAAAATATATTATAAATGGTTAGTAGAAAAACAACTTACAATTGATTTGACTATACGATGCGTGCCCACTAATGCATACGTAAAGTTAAAGTGAAGAAAAATATACTCAAGTGCCCTTGGATATGGTGACGAATGGTTGGGCAATCGGGCTAGAGAACTGTAGGGTCGTACTTCAGAACCACGAATGACCTCTACGGCAGGGTTATGGATGGTACGCAAAAACCTGCTTTGTTTTTGGAGAGAAATAAGTTAGCGTGTGTTTGTTGGTGTGTGCCTGTAAGTCACTAAGTGTTGATTTGGTTTGGATGGCGTTGAGTATAATTGTATGTCGTAAATTTGTCGTCAACAGTGTTTCTTTCAACAGAAGTTACACTCTTTCCAAAACTCTTTGCGTTCCACAAACTCAATACACAAAAACAATCTATCTGTATTTGAACACTCAATAACATTGATGACACATCACTTACATCAAGATGACATTCAGTAAGGACAAAGACATCAAGTTTACAAGATGGCGACAAGGTCAAAATGGTGGCAAAATCACAATGTTGACAAGGTCAAACGATGACAATTTTCACAAATCACAAATGTTTAACACGTTTACAGGATCAAACAATATGTACTGTACATTTACTAATGATCTTAAACATATTTAGACAATGTAGTAATGGATCACACTGAGACTTTTCCGATCACATGTACATCACTATAACCTTGACAAATTTTACAAGTACAAGAATTATAGTTTTAAATAACAAAGACGAACAACACACGTCTAAATATATTAGGTTCTTAAATAAAGACGAGCAACCCACGTCCACACATGTCAGGATCTTCTATTAGGCTCGTTGGCTAACACATGTGAGACAGTACAAGTACAACGTAATTCGACGTAAGACATAGCAACACAAGTTCAATGGATTTATTACCACATTAAATACATAACAATAGTTACAGCAATGTACAACATATAACTCACAACCACAATACAGCTCATAGGTCTGACGCTCACGATATCAGTCGTTCAGCTCACAACCACGGAGATTCACACAAACGCCTTGCTCTCGACACACACGTCCGTTCAGATGTCCAGTCCCAGCTTGGTCTGAGATTAACACACACACTGTCCACTGCCTCTCGTGGGGTCACGTGGCTTTGCGTGCGTCTGTCGTCAGCGCTGGTCGCGTGTCAGGTAAGAATCTCGCCAGCCGACAACTCTTGTCCGCCGGGTGCCGTAACGATGTTGCTGCACACTTAGGCTCTGACACTTCGTCCTCTTTAGTTGTACTCCAGGTTTCAGAGCCATACAGCACAACTGGTCTAATTAGTGTTTTGTATATTGTGATCTTGGTGTTACGAGATAGCGCATTTGATTTTAGCAGATGTTTTAGTGCATAGTATATCTTGTTTCCAGAGTTGATTCTAGCTTGTATTTCTTCCCTTATTATGTTGGAACAGTTGAAGATTGTACCCAGGTATTTGTATGTTTCCGTTTCTTTAATGGTCATATTATCTATTTTTATTTGTATGTGGCCAAAGTTTTTAGCCGTTCCTTCTCTTGAAATTACCATATAATATACTTATATAATATAACCATATAACCATATGTGGGGAATGCGCCTGGCCCTGCAGCCAGCAGGGTTATGATCGGCTAGCCTCTCCAAGGAGGGGTGAAGAGCGAAAATTAGTAGCCTGCCGATGACCCACAGACTACACACGTCAACCCCCACCTCCACGTGGTGCAGACCGGGCAACCATGACCGCGAGGTCATGGGCTAATGGGGCTATGGCTCGCCATGGGGGATGGACTCCCTGTGGTCAGATTAGTGTTCTAAACCTGCGACTGGCCTAGCAAGCCGGCAGGGGCTCTTCATACTGCCCGTAGAAAAACTAAGAAGTATAAACGGACTGACCTAAACGGATATCGACCCGGCAATGTTAATGGACTAAGAGATAGACCAGCGTCTCAAAAAATAGCACAATGAACGTCTGTGGTTTCAATAGTAAAGAAGAAGAGCTTATAGAAACAATGGAAGAGAGGAAAATTGGACTGGTGGGAATAGCGGACACCAGAACAAAGGGGAAAGGATGCAAGGAGCTCGACCGCAGTTACACGTTTGTTTACTCTGGAGTAGAACAGCAAGAAAGGGCAAGACACGGTGTGGGAATAGTCATCGAAACACGGCTAGCAAGAGGAATACTAGAAATAAAATATATATCAGAAAGAATCATAACAGTGAGAATAAAAGAACAAACAATTACAACATATGTACAAATATACGCACCATGTAATGCAAACAATATTGAGCAAGAATGCGAGGACTTCTACGAAGACATACATGACGTGCTAAATAAAATAGATAAGCAGGACAACATCATAGTTATGAGGGACTTCAATGCAAGACTAGGACATAACAGAGTGGGCATAGAAAAACATCTGGGAGCATTTGGAGATCAACATAATGAAAGGAATGATAACGGAAGTAGACTGATAGAGCTTTGCAGCCAACACGGCCTCTATATAACAAACACATTCTATAAACATAAAGATTCACAAGTATACACTTGGTATAAATGGAACGATCTAGATACTAAAAGCCAAATTGATTTTATATTAACAAGAAATAACAGAAAGAGAAATATATTAGATGCAAGAGCAGTGTCCAATTTCAGTGTAAACACAGATCATAAAGCAGTCGTTTCCACAATAAGAACCATCAGAAGAAGACAACAAAGAGCAGGGAAATTCATGCCATGCGAATCAGTAAACTTAAAAAACCTTAAAGACGAGGCAGTAAGGGAAAATTATGAGAAAGAACTAACTGAACTCTTTGTAAAATTACCTACAGAAAGAAAAACAGTGGAAGAAGAATGGGAGATGTTCAAATCAAGCATTTTAAATACTGCAATGTGGGGCTGGTCTGGTTCGCTAGATCAGTTCCGCGTCTAGCGTTAGTTGTCTCGGATGGCTGTGTGAGGTGCACCAAAATGGGATCTTCCCAGCCAACGTGAGTTAGCGAGGCAGGCGTTTCAAGAATGTAACCGCATCGTGCAGCCAGGGTCGTGGTTTGAGCGGGCAAAAGAGCAAAATTTGTACGACCGTTCGACAAAGTCTCGATAAGCGCCCACTCTCTCTCTCTCTCTCTCTCTCTCTCTCTCTCTCTCTCTCTCTCTCTCTCTCTCTCTCTCTCTCTCTCTCTCTCTCTCTCTCTCTCTCTCTCTCTCTCGATGAGTAGTGGGCCTGCAGTCAGTAAGCTGGTATAGCTTTTTTTCGGTTAGTCCTGCCTGCGTAGCTTGCAAGCTCGTCGGTAGGCGTCCAGTGGTTTTGCATGTATCACCTTGTACCGGGAGGGCGCGCTTTAGCGATGCTACTCTTGGCTTGCGTGTGCGTGAATAGTCCGTCTGTCCGATAGATATCTGGTTGATCCTGCCAGTAGTCATATGCTTGTCTCAAAGATTAAGCCATGCATGTCTAAGTTCACACTGTCTCACAGTGAAACCGCGAATGGCTCATTAAATCAGTCGAGGTTCCTTAGATGACACGATCCTACTTGGATAACTGTGGCAATTCTAGAGCTAATACATGCTTACCAAGCTCCGACCCTCGCGGAAAGAGCGCTTTTATTAGTTCAAAACCAATCGTCGTTGCCCTTCGCGGGGGCGCGGCGTTCCCACTGGTGACT
The DNA here is from genome assembly GCA_014155875.1 of Cepaea nemoralis. Lineage (NCBI taxonomy): Eukaryota > Metazoa > Mollusca > Gastropoda > Stylommatophora > Helicidae > Cepaea > Cepaea nemoralis. The sequence goes on from JACEFZ010003252.1 coordinate 16,456, forward strand.
CAACTTTGTGCTGATCGCATGGCCTTACGTGCCGGCGACGCATCTTTCAAATGTCTGCCCTATCAAATGTCGATGGCTCCCCCGATTTGTCTCCACCTTGCCGTGGTGGGGGAGCTTGCGTGTCCCATCGACCCCATGTGCTTGCCGATGGGTGAAAACTACATATCGAACGGCTCATGGGATAGGGACCAGACTAAGAGAGACACAACCTGCTGCTCTGCAGGTGAGACTGAGGATAGCAGTCTAAAATCTAAATCAGGCGCACGAAGGCAGAATATCTTGGTCCGGACAAAACACTAAAGGCTCCCTGTCGAGGGCTGTGGCTGAACGCCTCTAAGCCACAAACCCTCGGACCTGAGAGCCGGGCCGATATCCACCTTTCGAAAAATTAAAGGCGTGATACTGAGCAAGCTACATGCTCAGGTCTGATACAAGTTCGAAGGCTCTCAGCTGGGGGATATGAGAGATTCCCGGATGAGAGGGCCAGGCCGTTTCTCGCTCACCGCTGCACGAAGGTAAGGTGCTGAGAAGCCAGCACAAGTAGCCTACCTCGAGAGCGAGTACAAAAAGTCAAAAAGTGCCCCAGCCGAAGAAAATGGCTAGACAAAAGTGGAAAAACGTCTCAAGGACGCAAAATGGAACGCACGGCGAGCGAACCTATTGCGTGGTCCGAAGTCAAAAAGCAAATGCTTACCGAGTGGGTGTCGCTCGCAGTCTGACCGTCCCTGGTGTGTGCCTGAGCGATCAGGGGCAAACGTGTTGCCCAACACATGGAAGTGAGGAACTAAAGCAACCATGAGCAGGACGTGGCAACTGGGTGAGCCCAGTCACAGAGCAATATGTGCCGGTTCTGCAATTATGGAAGCCTCCTTGGATAGCGAGGGAATGCCCATGGTCTGCCCCTGCCTTCCCTTGAGGGCCGACCACGATGTCGTTCATCGTTCTATCTTGACCAGCTTAGATGTTAGCGACATCACAACAGTCCAACGTGCCTCGAAACCAGAGGAAGGCTAACCTCATTAAAAAATGCCCGCTGAAGTCGGAAGTGTCGTCCTACAGGTGGCAAACTAAAAATTGACACTACGCAATTACGTCCGAGTGAAATGTCTCGTCCGAATGTCTCTCGTGCTAGGAACAACTCTGAATACCTAGTTTCCGAATGCCGCTCTTGTTCGGAACAGCTCTGACTGGGTAGTTTTCCGAATGTCTGTTGTGCCTGGAAAAGCTCTGATGGGCGCAACGACAAGCACATGTCCGAAAACTCGCTGAGTGGATGCCGTCTGCAAACCTGTCTGGTTTGTGCGGGAATGACCCGGGGAAACGAAGTGACCAATATATTGAAGTGAGGATTTAAAGCAGCCATGAGCAGGACGTGACGATCTCCCTCGGTGAGCCCAGATCCAGGGCGTTATGTGTCGGCCCTGCAACTATGGAAGCAACCTTGGATGGCGGAAAATGCTATGGACTGTCCCTGCCTTCCTTTGAGGGATGACCGTTGTCTTCGACCGTTCCACCTTGGCCAGCATGGTTGCAGATGGCACCACAAAAGTGAGAGTCTCCCAGGAATGCTACCTGGTCAAAAAGGCACGCTAAAGTCGATGTGTTGGCCTACGGGTTTCGGCCCAAGGGCGCATAACAGACACACCGCAATCACATCTGAAAAAACACTCCGGATGAACGAAAAGAAGAAGAAATACTGCAATAATAACATGTGGAACCACGAAAAACGCAAAACACGGATAAAGAAAATAACAAGTTGGTGGAACGCAGAAGTAAAGAAAGCGGTAAAAGATAAAAAGGAAAAATATAAAAAGTGGTTGAAGAGCAAACAGGAATGTGATTACAGAGAATACAGAATAGCGAGAAGACATGTGAATAGAATAGTAAAGAGAGAAAAACAAAAAGACTGGGAATAGTATGGAGAAACCCTAAATAAAAACTACAAGGAGGCAACTAGAAACTTCTACAAAAAGATAAGTGCAATGCGAAACAGAGGAGAACCCTTTGACCCAACTGAAATAACTAACAGCGAATATAGAGAACCAATAAGTGAACAAAAACAAATCCTAATAAATTCAAAACAATGTTTTCCCGTGATGAATTTGAATAACGAAGACACAAACAATAGATTGCACGATTTATTGCCTGGCATATTTCGCTGCATCTCGTCAGGTACATACTGCAGAAATCACACAACTCACGTGAATTAATTAGATAAATCCTTCAAACTGAAATATACACATGTTCGCACAGTATTGTCGATTGTCTACCACGGTAATTGTAAACTGATTAACATGTCTTTCTGCTTGCACAAGGACGGCTTACGAAGGTTGATTATTATAGCTTCAGCAAGCTTTAACAATTGACTACTTTGTGTGTTGAACAATACCCGGAAGGCACTGTTTCTTTCAACCACGTGACCGCTCTCGAGCACATGTCTTTCGACCGATGAAGCGGACTGTTCCGGTGTGTCGGCCTACCTAGGCTACCATCTTCTGTGTGTAGTATCTTGTCCACCCAATTCGGAATATGTTCCGAAACCCTGCAATGTAACTCGCTCAGTTCTGCCCATGTAGATGGCCTCGCATCTGCATGTAAATTGGTAAATACAATTTGATTTGGCGTACAAAGCTACAGGTTCTTTTACTGCTGGAACGGGGATCGGTACGGTTCTGTACCTGATGACTAGAGCTGCAGCACAGAATGTTCGCTCGACTGCTGTGGTGAGCCGGTCCCGCAGACGTTGCATTACGTCATCTCCTCGGAAGGTTAGCTGGGTGAATACCTTGAGTTTCGGGACTGTAGTTACTTCTGATTTCGGTTTGGGCTGTTGGCAGTGGCGCTTTATAAATCCTGTGGAGTACCCATTCAGGTTTAAGGCATTCTTCAGAGTTTCAAATTCCTCTGTCAGTGTGTCCTGGGTGCATATCTTCCTAGCACGGTCAAAGATGGTCCGTACTAAGCCCCGTTTGTACTGGACAGTACATATAATACGTAATATACGTATATAATATATACCATACAACATATATGTAAACAACATATGTAAAGAAACCAGCCAAGCAGAGACAGCAAGAATACCGCATGACGAGAACACAGAAGAAGAACCATCTGCAAATCTAACCATTAGAGAACTCCTGTTTGCGGACGACCAAGCACTAATAGCAAAATCAGAAGCTGAATTACAAGACCACATGAATAGTCTAAACGAAATGTGTAGGGAACATAACATGAAAATTAGCACAAGCAAAACAGAGGTAATGACTATAACTAAAGAAGAACAAACAGCAACAATTCACCTAAACGAACATCCCTTGAAACAAGTAAAGAGCTTCAAGTACCTAGGAAGTATAATATCATCAAATGGCAGATCAGAAGACGAGATCGAAAATAGGTGCAATAAGGCAAATCAACTCATTGGACAAATGGCACCAATACTAAAGAACAAACATGTATCAATAACTACTAAGAAAGCACTTTACAACACAATCTTCCTACCAACTCTGTGCTACCAATGCCAAACCTGGACAATGACAGAAAAAGAGAAAAGAAAAATCACAACAACAGAAATGAGGTTTCTGAGAAGAATACTCAACGTATCAAGAAGAGATAAGATCAGAAATGAAGAAATCAGGACTAAAGTAGGGGTTAAAGCTGCTCTAGATTTTATTAGAAAGCAGCAAGTCAAATGGTTTGGCCATGCAAGTAGGCTACCAGTCAACAGCATGCCACAACAAGCAATGATGTACAGACCAGATGGAAACAGAGGAAGAGGCCGACCACGTAAACGTTGGACTGGGGGAATAACAGAATCCATGGGAATGTCGATATACGAAGCCCATAACCGGGCACTCTCACGAAGTTTATACTTCACCTCGACACCGCAAGGTACAAGAGGAACATGATGAGATGAATATATACCATATACGTGGTTGCGGCCTTGTGGGAGTACGTGTACACCTCGGAAGAGCAAATGGATCACCATGGTCAGACAAGAATGAGACAGCGAGGAGTGACGAGAAGATCTGGCCAAGGCTCGACGCTCAGAGGAAAGGTGAGACGGACATATAATCAGACCGCTACTGGTACTATTGGTGTTGGAACTCTTCGCTGGCTGCTGAGGATGGGGACGGAGCGCTTATGGGAATGGCCCGAATGCTGTGATGTCGGTTCCTAAATCAATCAATCAATCAGTCAATTACAATATATTATGTCTTATCTTGGTTGATAACCAGCCCCATTTGTTGAGGCTTTTTCCTTTAAGTGAGTCAGTATTTCCAATGTCTTTTGTTCATTTTCCCCTATAATATCTATATCATCTGCATAACCAACCAGTCTGGGGGTTCCTCCAACAGCACATTCCTCCTTTACCTTCCTTACAACTTTCTCTAGAGCCAGATTGAAAAGGAGCGACGATAGTGCATCACCCTGTTTCAAGCCAGATGTTATTTGGAAAGGGTCTGATTTCCTGCCTTTATATGTTACTATATTATAAGTATCTTCCATGCATAGTCTGGTCATTTTGATTAACTTTCTTGGATATTCCAAATTCCTGCATAGCATTCCATAGACTATTCCTATGGACACTATCATAAGCCTTTTTAAAATCCACAAAAATGTTATGGAGATCTCTTTTTTATTCCCAATTTTTCTCGGCTATATGTCGCAGGATAAATATCTGATCTATTGTTGATTTATTTTGTCTCAAACCAGCCTGGTAGTCACCTAATATGTCTTCTCAATATGGTTTTAGTCTATTTAGTAATACCGCGGATAGTATCTTACAGCTTGTGGACAGGAGTGATATTCCTCTATAATTTTAACATTGGAACTTGTCTCCTTTCTTAAAGATAGGTATCAATAATGACTCTTTCCAGTCCTAACAGTAACTGCCATTGGCTTATAAATCAAACTATAATTAAAATATAAATACAGTAGTTTTCCCTATACAACCCTTTTAATTGTAAATATAACATGCTGCTACCATATTAACAACTGTTAAGCCATAACTGTGATACGCCCCTACTTCCCATTTTCTGCCATCGATTTTGTGTCTGCTTGAACCTGCTTTTTGTTTGGCACTGAATCTTTTACTATAACGGTAGGACCAGCAACAAGGCAACTGAAACACAGAAAATTGCATCGACCTCCTCAATGCGACGCTTCACGGGAAAAAAAGCTGTAGATCAAAAGAAGAAACAAAAAGAAGAAGAAAGAGCTACAAATCTAAATTAGACAAATTACAACACCAACTCTATGTCTTTAAAAGTCTTAAAAATCGAGAGGATCGACTTTATTGACCAGGATTTTTTTTAAATCCCATATGGCTCTGTATCTTTCCGCAGGGTGGCCTGCCGAAAGCGTTGCAGAGCACGAAGTCTGTAGCTCCTGTGACGACCCCCCAGGAGTCTCCGAGAATAAGTGGCTGAGTGGGTGGTGGATGTAAGTGTGGGTGGTGGTGTGTGGGTGGGTGGGAGATGTGTGTGGGTGGATGGGTATGTGTGGGTGGGTGGGGAGATGTGTTTGTGGGTGGGGGTGTGTGTAGGTGGGGATGTGTGTCGGGGATGTGTTTATACGAAAGAAGAGAGAGAGAGAGAGAGAGAGAGAGAGAGAGAGAGAGAGAGAGAGAGAGAGAGAGAGAGAGAGAGAGAGAGAGAAGAGTGTCATCTGTTGTCCCTGGGGTGAGAGGAATCAACAAGCACACTCTTTGAATTCTATATCACCAGCTGGGGAATCTAATTGACCTTTGTCTACACAACCCCTTCAGTCTCTGGATCACTATCTCTCTCACTTCTTACCACGGAACCATACCCCTTTTCATATTCCTCCAGAACATATCACACAACTCGGGCTTCTAACAAATGATAAAATAATTTAATAAAGAAAAGTGTCATGCGTGTGCAATGTATGTGTATAGAACGTCTGTAGTATAGTCTATTGTGTATGCGAGATAAGACCATTCAGTTCATGATCAAATTCCGCTTTCATCATAGTGTTCCGGCCATACCACATCACAACACAGCAAATTCAGAAGGACCTCACCGAATGAAGCGTCTCTCCGGCCAGGGGTCGACTTCTCCCAGTTGATCGTAGATAGTCTGGATGCCAGGTTACTAATGTTGAATGTGGTAGAATAATGTCCATGAGTTCGGCACACACGGTGTACCCGATACTTCCATAAAAATCCTGTGACCTAGGAACACTTGCACATGTCCAACAATATCCCTTAAAAAACTGATGGTAGCTGTTATAGTAAATTCTTCCTGTCTATTTTGGAAAATGTTACTAATTAATTCTCTTCACCATTCCAACCTCTCTTATGTAATCTGTCATGGTCAGTTGAGGTATTTACAGTTTATTAAACTCAGCTGTCTGGAGAATTCAACCACTGACACACTATTCTTTCCCTGGCTCAGATAGGATTATGATTAGGCAGACCCTCTTTGTAGAACGGGGTTCAATTGCAGAGGCCATTTAGCAAAACTGCACTCGGTGTTACTGCCATTGTCCACATCTCTGAGTTGTCCTTAAGTTCTCAGATACAGTAGCCGGGAAGGTTAACCCGGTCAACAAATGCCCGCAGAAGTCGGATGTGTCGGCCTAACGGCGTAAGAAAGCAGCTCTGCTGTAAACAGTCACAACGCAATCACATCCGAAAAAAAAACTCCGGATGAACGCAGAAGAAGAAGAAGAAGAAGAAGAAGAAGAAGAAGAAGAAGAAGAAGAAGAAGAAGAAGAAGAAGAAGATACAGTAGAACGAACGAACGAACGAACAAACTTTATTTTAAAAGGGTAACAAATTGGGCGCGCAGGCCCGTCTTACATTCGGCCCTTTCAATCACTCATCTTTCATTCATCAAATGTGCATGTTACATTAACATAGGGGAAAAAAACATTGTCAAATGGATTTTGTAAGCACAAACAATGCATATTACGCATGATACATTCACATGAAAAAAAAAACCCATTATCAAATGAAAGTTGTAAACATAAACAGTGCATATTGCAATGTTGTGAGACACATCCCCCATCCACGCTCATATCCCCCACCCACCCACACATACCTCCACGCACTCACACAGAACCAGACGAACATACATGCCGCCACACACCCACTGATCCCCCACCCACACACTTTTCCCCAAGAAGAAGAAGAAGAAGAAGAAGAAGAAGAAGAAGAAGAAGAAGAAGAAGAAGAAGAAGAAGAAAAAGAAGAAGAAGAAGAAGGAGGAGGAGGAGGAGGAGGAGGAGGAGAGAGAACCTGTCGAAGAGAGAACACCCGGTGAGAGAAACCCGATTCAGACCTACTATATGTGAGTGTAAGCCGAAGGCCGTACTTAGATATTTATATCTTGATCAACATAGAACTAAACTCTGGCATAAGGCAGAGGAGTTCATCACATTGGCCTGAGACGTGGTAAGAAAAGGAAAGACTAAAGGAAAAGCGAAGAAACCCCAGTAGACACCCTACCGGAAGATCCTACCATTGACATTTCCTTTATCCCCCCAACCACCCTCAATCTCACTGAATGTCATCCCACGACATTGCTGAGTTAAACGATATACCCCTCAACCTAGTTTAAGCAACGCATCAACCTGCTGCTGCCGACGCTCCTATAATAGGTTCCCACAACGCCCCATCACTACGCTCGATTCTAAATATCTCCCAATTGTGCATATTCCATTACCTGCCTAGTATTAGTCACTACTACAATTGGTTTCCCTTTCGTTAACAGACCTATCTGTGAAGCACGGCCCTTAATTAATTATACATAATCTCTATCAATTAGATACCTTATGTAATCTGTTCCCTTCTAGAATCGAAACCACAAATTCACATTATCGACAAATGTCCATCGACTTCAATCAACACAGGACACCGTAGTTTCTTTTCCTAATTAGAACGGGAACAGAATAATACTCCATTTCGTTTCAATCCATCTGGCCCACTGATTGCAAATTTGTTTATCCAGACTGCAGAGAATTGTGTGCCTGAATGACGTCGCTGACTTGGCCAGAAACCAGGTGCCGATTGGCTCCCTTTCTCTCATTCTCAGATCGGGTAAACAATATACCGACGGGTCCCCCTTTGATCAGGGAAACTTTCCCCCGTAACAAAGAATTGTAGTCTGCGTGTGATCTGGGAAAACCTTCCCCAGCAACAAAGAGTTGCGGCGGCCTAGAGACGACTGTCTCTAGCACTCCATCATTCTGGTCGACATCTCCAGTAATTCCGTGACAGAGAGAACGAACGAACGAACAGACTTTATTTTCAAAGGGTAACAAATTGGGCACGCAGGCCCGTCTTACATTCGGCCCTTCCACTAACTCAGCTTTCTTTCATCAACAGTGCATAGGAAAAATACATTGTCACATGAATTTTGTAAACATAAACAATGCATATTACTATGTTATGAGACACATCCACCACCCACCCACACATTCCCCATTCACTCCAACTCCCCCACCCAACCACACACATAACCCACACACACGTGCATTCCCCCACCCATCCACCACATCCCTACACCTACACATCTCCCCACCCACACACCACACATCCCATCCACCCACACCCCAAGCACACATACATTCAATAACCCACACATCCCCCACCTACACACATCTCCCCACCCACTCACATATCCTCTACTCGTCCCATTACCCACCAACAATCCTCACCCACATATCCTCCTCCACCCACCCAGCCAAACACACATTCCTCAGCCACACACACATCTCCCCGTCAATTCACATATTCCGCACCTACCCACACACAAATTCCGCACCCACTCACATAATCTCCCATCTCCCCCCAGCCCACTCACAGATCCCGAGCCCACACCTACAAACATCCCCTACCATCTCCTAACCTGCACACACTCACCCACCCACATATCCTCTACCCACCCACACATCCTCTACCCACCCATCCCCCAACCACACACCCTTACTCATATACAATCACCCACCCACACATCCTCTACCCAACCACACATCCTCCATCCACCCATCCCCCAGCCACCCATCCCTTAACCACACACCCTACCCATATACACACACACATCCCCACCCACACACAATCTCCCCAACCATACACACATCCCTCCCACACATCCCCACCCACCAACACCCCCCCCCATTCACAAACACACACCTCCCATCCACGCACACACAACCCACACACACATCCCCAACTCATACACTCATCCCCAGACACATGTACTTATCCCTCAACCACTAACACCCACACATCTCTTACCCACTCATCAACACATACATCTCCTATCTACCCACCCACACTCACACACCCCATCCACCCATCTAAGCACACATCCCCACCCTCACACACATCCTTCACCCACCCGAAAACCCAACCACACCTTCACCCACCCACACACACATAATTTATCCACAACCAGCTCCCCTCCCACACAACACCACACCCACACACATCCCAAAGACACATCCCTCACCCACACACACATCTCCCCACACATCTCCTACCCATCCACACATCCCCCAACTACAATCACCCTCACTACCCACACATACATCCTCCATCCAGCCACACACCCCCACCCAGCCAGACATATCCCCCACCCACACACACATCTCCAAATCCATCACCCACACCCATCATGCACCCCTCCCCAACCCACATACATCCCCCACACATATCTCACCCACACACACTCCCCACCCATCCACCCAAACATCCCACCCCCATACACATCCCTCACCCACACCCCCTACCACCCCCACCTGCACACATCTCCCACCCACCACATATCCCCACACCCACATCTCCCCACCCATACATATACCTCCACCCATCCCATAACCGATCATCAATCATCCACCAACATATCCTCCTCCACCCACTCACCCACAACCACCTAGCCAAACACACATCCCCACCCACACACACATCTCTCCGCCAACCCGTACATCCCGCACGTACCCACACACAAATCCCCCACCCACCCACACAATCCCACCCCGCCCACCCACACACACATCCCCCCATCCCCAACCTACTATTATGATCAAACTCCCACACTTTACACACACATACAGTGACGATTGTCGTGAGCATTGTCGCAAAATTGTAAAGAAAATCGAGAAAAATTGTACATATACATTTTGTAACTTAAAAATTAGTGATGCAATTCAACTCTCTCTCTCTCTCTCTCTCTCTCTCTCTCTCTCTCATCTCTCTCTCTCTCTCTCTCTCTCTCTCATACTCTCTAATTCTCTCACCCACTCTACAGTGATGTACATGTGTTCATGTTATAAATTATAACATCAGTTGGCATTCAAAATGGTAATATGAACATGAGAATACACAACATATATGGAATAGCATGTTACATGATATGCGTGCGCTTAAATCTCTCTCTCTCTCTCTCTCTCTCTCTCTCTCTCTCTCTCTCTCTCTCTCTCTCTCTCTGTCTTTCTCGCTCTCTTCTCACTAACACACACCCATAGACACTCACAAACAATGGCCGCACACATACACACATTAACAATACCATTCTTCCACTGTCTTCTCTCGTTCGCTCACTCCTCTCTCTCTCTCTCTCTCTCTCTATCTTCTCTCTCTCTCTCTCGAGAGCAGAGAGAGAAAGAGAGAGAGATGAGAGAGATTTTTTTTTTTTCTTTTTTTGAGAGAGAGTGGAGATGATTTGCCCTGAGCGGACTGAGGAGAGAGATGACGAGAGAGAGGGACGACAAGAGACTGAGGAGGTGAGAGACGCACGGGGGGAGTGAGAAGGTTTTGAGCGCACAAGCATGTACATGTAACATGCTAGTCCATATTTTGTGGTATTCTCATCTTTAATATTACATTTGAATAGCCATTGATTGCATCATGTGTAATCCTTGAACAAAGTACATTACTATAGGAGTGAGTGGAGAGAGTTAGTGAGGTGAATGAAAAGATGTAGAGAGAGGGAGGACGAGGAAGAGAGAGGAGGAGACGGAAGAAGAAGAGGAGGATGAGGAGAGGAGGAAGGAGGAGAGCGAGAGAGAGAGACCGGGGGGAAGAGGAGGTGAGAGGGAGAGAGAGGGAGAGAGAGGATGAGCGAAGGGAGAGACCAGAGAGAGAGAGAGAGAGACAGAGGAGCGAGGGGACGCGGAAGAGTAGGGAGACCAGGGGAGAGGAGAGAAAGGAGAACAGAGAGAGAGAGAGACAGAGAGAGAGAGCCGAGAGACGAGAGTGATGTGTGTGTTGTGTGTGTGTGTGTGGTGTGTGTGTGTGTGTGTGTGTGTGTGTGTGCCTGTCTCTGTGTGTGAGAGCATCACTATTTTTTACGTTACACAATTTATATGTATATATTTTTTCTCAATTTTTGTGAGAATACTCACGATAATTGTCAGTAATTGCATTGTTTATGATTACAACATTCATTTGATAATGTTTTTTCCTATGTGAATGTATCATGTACTATGGATGAACGAAAGATGAGTGATTGGAAGGGTCGAATGTAAGACGGGCCTGCGAGCCCAATTTGTTACCCTTTGAAAATAAAGTTAAATTAAATCAAATCAAGCCCAATCAAATCATAGAAGATTTTAAAATCACGATATACTGCTAACTAGCGGTTAAACTAAATAAGGATTCCATCCCAGAAATAGTCGAAGATGAAGCTAATAGTCACGAGCATTGTTATCATGTGCCATGCCGACAAGCGTGGATGGTCATGGCTCGCCATCTCGTATGTTACAATAGTCTTAGATTAGGACACGGGAGGAAAAGATGTTGGCACTGGATAGAACACACGCTGAGAAAACCTGAGGGCAATGTAACAAAAGTAGTCTGGAACACCCAAAGCAAACATAAGGGGAAGAGAATTACAGTTAGAGAATAATAGTACTGGTAGTTATGGAAAGAGCTGCAGGAGGTAGCAAAAGATGGACAGCATGGCGTTATTAGATAGAGGGCCTATACTAAAATGAGGGATAAAGGGCATAGGAAGGAGAAGCAGCAGAAGAAGAAGAAGAAGAAGAAGAAGAAGAAGAAGAAGAAGAAGAAGAAGAAGAAGAAGAAGAAGAAGAAGAAGAAGAATTCAGCCACTTAGTTAGTTAGTCGACAGATCATCCTCATTGCACTATTCAGTCCATAAGTGATCGCATTCCTCCTCGGCAAATACTGCAGCGTGTTACGGCTTACGATCCCAGTTCTGTGTTTGTTTATTAATCTTCTTTGGCTTCCTGCATAGTGTTATTGTCTGGCAACACCTCTTTTCACTTGCTATTCTCGCAATCTGACCATGGTTGTAGATTCATAGATTCACAGTCATCACTTGGTTCTTGCAAGTCTTACTTCTCGTAGAGCATTCAGTATATCAGCCTGGTCCATGGCTTGTTTGCTCTCCATAGTAGCCGTACCTGCAAGCCTGTCAGTCTGCTCATTTCCTTGTACACCCGCATGCCCTGGCACGAAAATGAAGCTATCTTTGCCAGACGTGACCGCCCCAGAGACACTAACCACTGTCTTCGGATCCAACCCATCGCTATCCCCCTGAGCACGCTTGCTTGTTTGCTTGATTTAGAAATAAATATTCCGAATTCGGTCTCGTTCAACCTGCTTCTTCAGAACTGGTTAGAGTTGAGATCCGTGGTTTTTGTGGATTTTATCGTTTCGGCCTGTGCGCTCTTACGAGTGAGTCCTAACTCGGACTTTTATATAAACGTTTGTGTCTGTGACGTCAGCTGGGGGATATCCTTTGTGCCCGTCTCCTTTGGCGGTTTCTTTCTTCAGTGTTGGCTTATGGCTCCTCTGTTTCGCTAGGATGCAGTCCTTATAAGGACTCCTCCTTGATTTGCTTGCTTTTGTTTCCTTGCTTTGTGGTCGATCCGAGAGCAATCTTATCTGAGCTACTAATCATTCAATTCTTCTTCGGTCCACTTTTTCCGGTTGAAAAATGGTTTCCCCTTGAACTTATTCGTCATTGAAAATGGGTTGCTGGGTTCGCCTTGGAGTTTCTCACTGGTCTTTGGCTTGGCTCCAGCTTGTGGTTTCTCTACGGTCTTTTGCGTGGCTTCTGCTTGCGGCTTCTCTACGGTATTTTGCGTGGCTTCTGTTTGCGGTCTTTTGCGTGGCTTCTGCTTGCGGCTTCTCTGCGGTCTTTTGCGTGGCTTCTGGTTGTTTCTTTTGATATTGTTCCAGGTTCCAAATGTTGCTGTATGTAGCCGGGGCGCAGTGTTGGGGTGAGCGCCCAACATTGCTTAAATACCCCAATGGCTCGTGAATACATAATCTATGCAGCAAAAGTCCAACTCCTGGCCTTCACGTGGCGGAACTGTTTCTACTAACAGGAGAAGGGGCGACGGCGAGTATCTGGAGCCGGAAAATAACCAGCGTGCTCTAGATGTGTATACACATACATGCATGTGCAGACACGTGTGTGCGTGTGTACACATCTAAACTCGAGTGAGACCACAGTCTGCTCTAGCAAAGAAAAGGTGCTGAAGATGGAGGCAACCAGCCAGGAGGCGCACCACAGAAATCAGGATGCCACGCAATTACGCAAAATGGAATATGTCGACTACTGCTAATAGTTATGGTGCTCACCCTGCTTTGGACCCCAGGCAGGTGCAGTGCCGGGCCCTATGTCTTGAAAGGGTACAATCCCAACTACTGGAGGTCCTTCTCAGATGTCCTGTGGAGCCAGAGGACATGAGAATAGAACGGCTGGCCATACTAAACAAAGACTTAAAATAATGCACTGGAATGCGGAGGGAGTCAGCCCAAAAAAAAAAAAAAAAATAGAATTAGAAAACATCCTGGACCAAGAAAAAGTAAGCATATGGTGCTTGCAAGAAACTCACCTCAACGAAAATTTAGCCTTCAAAATCAGAGGCTACCAGTGTTACCGATCTGACCGAAAGGACATCAACAGCCACTCGCAGAGTTGGGGCTATGATCACATGGACCAGAGAGGAGAGAGACTGGAAGACTGGCAGGATGAGAATAGATTCATCTTGCTTAACAAGCCGTCCGACCGACATACTTTCTACTCGAGAAAAAAACCTGGAGTGGAACATTACACGAATTGTTGGGAAACAACTTGGTGGCAGCGACCATCGGCCAGTCTTTCTAACTGTAGAAAATGAGCTTGTAAGTGAAAGCAGCACCCTCTCGAGGTGGAACTACAAGAAAGCAGACTGGGCAATGTACAAGAATCGCACCAGCTTACTGGTTAGAAACCTGAACACTGAGAAAGACATAAATAAAGTAGTTGAAGAGTTTGGGAAATGCATACTACAGGCAGCGCGAGAAACAGTACCAAGAGGAGCCGGTAAACAATATAAACCCTACTGGAGTAGTGAACTGGAACAGTTGCATAATGATGTGGAAGTATGTAGAAAGCAAGCAGAGGCCACACCCAGCCAAGAGGACCACAATAAATTCCAGCATGCAAAAGCCAAATTTCAAAGGGCCAAGCTGCAGGCTAGACGGAAAAGCTGGCAGGAAAAAACAGAGTCTCTGAACTTTGAAAGAGACACAAGGAAATTGTGGAAGCTAATAAAACAACTTAACGATGAGGGCACAGGGAGAAACTCAAAAATTGCACTACATAAAGATGGAAACATTTTAACATGAAAGCAAGTAGCTGACCATTTTGCGGACTCATTCCCACAAGATAACAATATCAAAATTAGTCCAGAGAAACAACAAGATATTCGAGAGAAACTGCAACATACAGGACAGAAGGAAATAGTACATGAGGTTCTGGAGGCACCCATCACAATCAGCGAACTGGAGCTAGCCATATCAAAACTGAAAATGATAAAGTCACCAAGAGCTGATGGTATCTCAAATTTAATGATCAGGAACCTAGGAATAGAGGCCAAAGCAAAGCTGTTGCAGATCTTCAATAACAGTTGGACCTTAGGCAGTGTTCCACAAGCCTGGAGAGAAGCAATCATGATACCCCTCCTAAAATCAGGGAAAGATAGTTCCATTGCCTCTAGCTACAGACCAATTAGCCTCACCAGCTGTCTCTGCAAAACACTGGAGCGCATCATCAATCACAGACTGCAGTGGTACATTGAAAGTAAAAACATCATTGGGCCACAGCAGGCTGGCTTTAGGCAGTGCTACTCTACGGAAGATCAGACAACCTACCTCTCACAAGAAATTGAGGATGCATTCCAAGAGAAGAAGCTGGTGCTTGCTGCATGGATAGATCTGAAGAAAGCCTTTGACAAAGTCTGGAAAGAAGGTCTGATGAATAAACTGAGAAACTGCAAAGTCAGTGGAAGGATGTACAAATGGGTGAAAGCATACTTGCACAACAGAAGAGCCCGAGTACAGATAGACGGACTAAAGAGCAAGAAAGTACTACTGCGTCACGGTGTTCCCCAGGGCGGAGTCTTGTCCCCTACACTTTTTCTAATCTTTATCAATGATGTCGTTGCTAATCTACCGCATGGAATTAAAGCGGCAATGTACGCCGATGACCTGGTTCTATGGAGCACAAATGAACATGCATCAGTGGCCACCAGATTACTACAAAGAGCTGTAGATACATTTGTTGCATGGGCAAATAGATGGTGTGTCAGCATAAACACTGACAAGTGCAGCACCACCCTATTTACCCTCTCTCTAAAACAAAAGGCAGGGACCATCCAGATCCAACATACCTTGGAGTAACATTTGATGGCAGGCTGACATGGAGAAAGCACATCAACAAAGCAGTAGCAAAAGCCAGAAGGAAAATAGCCATCCTGAGAAAGCTAAGTGGAAGATGGGGAGCCAGTGGGAAAATACTTAGCAAAGTTTATCAACAGAGCATACGACCACACCTGGAATACGGGTCAACTGCGTGGAGTTCGGCATAAAAAAACCCACACTACAAGAGCTGGACAAAGTGCAAAATCAAGCACTTAGAGTCACCACAGGAGGGATGAGATCAACCCCTATAGTGGAAATGGAGAAGATGGGGAGGACACAAGCACTGAGTGAGCGCAGAGATACGAAAACGCTAATGCAAGCAGAAAAGTTCCTCAGCTTGCCAGGCCACCCTATGAAGAACAGATTTGAAAACCTAGCTATGGGGCGGTTGAAAAGAAGTAGTTTTATCCACCAGGCCAAACGACTCTGCAGAGAAACCACCGATCTGCCCACAGTTGGTATCCCCCTAACAACTATTCCAGAGTGAACTCCATGGAAAGATGAGCATAGACTATCATTACAAATCCAGACAAAAGTGTTATTATTAGTGTTGGAACTCTTCGCTGGCCGCTGGGGATGGGGACGGAGCGCTTATGGGAATGTCCCGAATGCTGTGATATCGGTTCCTAAATCAATCAATCAATCAATCAATCAATCCAGACAAAAGTGAGAGGAATATTTGACAAAGAAGAACAGAACAGTGTGCAGCGCAGAACAGCCACTCTCAGCTTCCTTGATGAAGAATACCCACAGGACCTTTGGATCCGAGTCTACACAGATGAGTCAGCACAAAATGTTGTTCGAAATGGAGGAGCGGGAGTGTACATATAATACCCAAATAATACTAGGGACACAGCTAGAGTACCGACAGGAAAGTACTGCCATAACTACGATGCTGAAATTGAGGCAATCAAGATAGCCACAGAGAAATTACTAAATACCAGCAATGGTACACAACCTGTGGTGCTATTGACAGATGCAAAATCAGTACTCGAGGCGCCCCTGTCTGGGAAATTACCAGTACTAAGGACACTACTTTCTGAATTTAGCAGTCAGCATAAGGTCACCATACAGTGGATACCATCCCACTGTGGAGTACCCGGAAACGACAGAGCTGATCAATTGGCTAAAGAAGGAGCCAAAGAAGAACAGCCTGATGTGCCCGTTACATACCACTAAAAGAAAAGAATGATCAAATCAGTCAGAAAGCCACCAAAACCTGCTCAAGATGACTACCACGTTATGGATAGACCAGAACAAGTCATTATTCTGCGCCTCAGAACAGGGCACAATAGATTACGCAACCACATGTATACAAAATTCAAGATTGGTGAAACAGCCATGTGCACATGTGGATTGGCGTCGCAGACAGCAGAGCACATACTCCAAGACTGCCCAAAATATAACATATCTAGGCAAACCTTCTGGCCTAGAAAGACGACAGTGGAAGATAAACTCTATGGACCGCTGTGTGAACTGAAAAAGACAGTTCAATTCATACAAGAGACAGCATTGCAGTTATAGACATATTTCAAGTGAACGAAAGAAGAAGAAGAAGATATTGTTCCAATCGGCTCTCAGCAGTTCACTCTCTGTTTTGATGGCTTTTAGGACTTCTTCATTTTCCTTCTTCATCTCGGCCATGCGCTCCATCTCTTGTTGGATGCTGTGCTGGATTTCTTTCGTGTCCGCCAGCAGTTGTTCGTTGTCACTGGTCGGAGTCAGCAGTGCCTTGACTTACTCCTTCAGCTCGTCAATCTGGTTTTGTAGCTGTGATTTTTCGGCTTGTAAGATGTCTGTTGCTGTTTCGCACCTCCGCAGAGCTTCCTTGTATGGTGTCTTTGTAGTTATGGCGGTCTTTAAGACATCTCTGTCTTCGGAGGTACGACCAGCCCAGGTATGTTGCCCCATGCTTGCCAAGGCAATTGGCACACTTTCTGTTGTCGTTGGGCGCTCAGAAGTCTTTGTCCCGTTTGGCCAGCGGACACTCCTTGAATGCATGGTGTTCGGCGCAGTATCGGCAGATCTCTGTCATGCTGCGGCAGTTATTCTGCTGTGGCTGGCCTTCTGGCATCTTGAGCATTGAGTGATTCTCGGTATGAATCTTTCCGGCTGCTGTTCTACCCCCTCCTGAGCATGCTCATTGAGTCACATTAATATCCCCTTACTTAGGTCGACCAGAACGAAGATGAACACAGGGCATTGCAGACGCCTTGGTGATGAGAAATGGTAAGAGATCGAGATACTTTAGGCAGATCGCGATGCAACTTTCTACGCACAAAGGTCCCCTTACACGATGATTCATTCCTCTCCAAAGAGGGAACAAAGCAGAGAAAATCCTCTATGGCAAATTCTCTTTCAGCCTTGGCATGTAAGAAATCTGGCAACCAGTAGATCGTTTGCAAACATGGATGTCGGAGAGCTACTTTCGTTTAAGGTTCTGGATTTAATTACACAAATTATTGTTGTTCTGATGACTTTTAACTCGTATTTATAGATTTAATCACTAACCCAGTTGCTTAACTTGCATAGTAATATAGTAATAATTTGCACACATGTATATCTTCACATTATTATTTATCTGACTAGTGACTGACACTTAATAAATTTATTAAATTATTTATTTTATTCCTTACTCAACATTGCTTGAGTTGCTGGACAGGACAGGTGGACTCTTCCTCTTCGTTTTTCTTACTCTTCCATCTCATCTTTTTCGTCTCTTAATTAGTATGTTTATGTCATATATTCTTCTTCAGCGTTCTGAGCCATTGAGGTTCTTTGCTGCAGATAAAATCCGTCTCCATTCCTCTCTCTGGTTGATTCCAACCAAGTGCTTGTACAGCGATTTTGGTCAATATTTAAAAATTGGGTTTTTACTTATGAAATCATACCAGTTAGATAAGCTTGACAAGACGAATCTAACGGTATCTCAACGAATAGTGTACGTTAATTCTAAGCGGAGTTATGAATTTTTTGGTGACGTAATTTGACGTTTTCAGCCACTGTTTATTGCCTTCATCGACCTCACAAAGGCATTCGATTTGGTCAGTCGTGAGGGTCTGTTCAAAGCACTAAAGAAGATTGGTTGCCCACCAACTCTTCTGTCCATTGTGGAATCGTTCCACACAGGCATGAAGGGTATAATCAAGTTTGATGGCTCAACTTCAGAAGAGTTTGAAATCAAGAGTGGAGTTAAGCAAGGTTGTGTACTATCCCCCACCCTCTTTGGGATATACTTTTCACTTCTACTGAAATATGCCTTTCTTGATCAGGATGACGGTATATACATTCACTCACGCTCAGATGGTGGCCTCTATAATGCTCAGAGATTGAAGGCCAAGACCAAAATTAGGAGGGTACTAATCAGAGAGTTGCTTTTTGCGGATGATGCTGCGATTACGACCCACTCTGAGGAAGAATTACAACATCTACTATCTGCATTCTCCAATGCTTGTTCTGAATTTCGTTTAACAATTAACAAAAAGAAGACACAGATGTCACAAGGTGCACATGGTGTACCATCAATCTTTATTGACGACGCCGAACTGGAGTTAGTAGACCATTTTACATATCTAGGACAGAGGTAAATAGCAAATTATCCCTCGATCAGGAAATCAACATCAGGATTGGCAAGGACAGCAACAACAATGAACATGTTAGCAAAAAGAGTCTGGGAGAACAGGAAGCTTACTGCCAAAACAAAAGTCCTCGTCTTCCAAGCCTGTGTCCTTAGTACTCTTCTTTATGGCAGTGAAACCTGGACAACTTACTTATGCCAAGAGAATCGTTTAAACAGCTTTCATATGCGGTGTCTGCGAAGAATACTTGGTATTAAGTGGCAAGACAAAATCACAAATACTGAAGTATTGGAAAGATCAGGTTGTGTGATGGTGTATTCCATGCTCAGTCTTCGTAGACTTAGATGGATAGGACATGTTAGGAGGATGGATGATGGTAGAATACCAAAGGACATCTTTTTTGGTGAATTACAGACGGGTAGGAGATCTCAGGGTCGGCCTCTACTACGATACAAAGATGTGTGTAAGCGGGACATGACTGATACAGGCATAGATAATGCACATTGGGAGCAAGTCGCCGCTGAACGTGTTGCATGGAGGGCAACTATCAGAAATGGAATAAAGACAAAAGAGAAAATGATTGCAGATAAAGCACACACAGAGCGTGAGAGATGTAAGATGGTGCACAATGGTGGAAATGACCATGTTTTCACATGCATCTACTGTGGGCAAACATTTGCAGCAAGAATTGGCCTTACCAGCCACACTCGCCACCGCCATAGGTCGTAGTTGTTAAGCCTTTTTGAAGCACAATGTACCAAACTATCGTCTGTCAAGACGGAAAGGTGCCAATGAAGTGTAATGATGACCTAAGAGATAAGGAAGATTTTATCGCGGCCCTTAAATTGGAAGCTGAGAAATTCTGCCTTCTATTACTGTGGCTTGTTTATTTTTAAACGGACAATGCAGTGCTATATATCATTGTGTCCGGGGCGGCGAGGCCTAAATTGACGTATTATTTATTTTTTGATAGGATGTGCCGTGACCTAATTAACAATTTAAAATGGCCGCCAATTGTTTATTATTTGCCTTCTATTACTGTGGCTTGTTTATTTTTAAACGGACAACGTAGTGCCATATATCATTGCGTTCGGGGCAGCGTATTATTTATTTTCTTTTTAAGGCAGAAGTTATAAGACAAATTAGCTTACTATTTGTGAATATACTCCAGAAAAGCATCGCACAAAGCACGAGAGTCTCCGTGTCTCAGAGAAAAATGAACTTTACTTTTAAGACTTTTCGATAGGATATGCTGTTACCTAATTAACAGTTAAAAATAGCTGCACATTTATTGTATTAAATAAATGTCATATGAAATGTTCGTCGTTAGTGAAAGAACAATTCATGAAAATGTATCATATTGTCTTAATGTACTAACTGCATTGCGACAGCTTTCTTTTGTTGATTAAATATCATGCATTAATGTAAGTAAGTAAGTTTGTAACTGCTGCATAAATTAAGCAGCAGTTAATTAATTATTAAGATATTAAATAATAAAAAATTAAAATATTAAATAATTAAATATTCACTAAAATTGATTTCTACTTCTGCTCTATAATTATTACACTGTTCTGTATCTAATAGTGAGAAATTAATAATTAAATACTAACTTATTGAAAACATATAACTTATTTTACAGTACTGTATTTAAATTTAAATAATTATGTACTGCTGCGCAGCTTAGCAAAAAAGTACTCCTTACTTACACTACTTACAAGTTTACAGACGGGTCTGAAAACTGGCTTTCAAAATTATTTTCAGTCATGTCAAATGCTGAAATATATATGCAAGTACACAGATACATTACTGCTATAAATGACACTTGTATTCTGTTTAATTTTAGTAGTTAAATTACCAGTTCTAATTATAAATAAATACAGGTCCGCTATAGTTTATTGTATGGGCACCGCAATCTTGAATTTTGTGTTATGAGTATGACGGCCATGGCTGATGCGGCCATGTCACTAAATATTTTGTCTGAATGCCAGCAACACCAGCAATGTTCAAACTCTTCACATTTATGTAAAATTGAACGGGGGATTCAAAAATGCAACCAAAAAGTTTACATTTCTTTAAGCTACAGGAGTTATAAGACAAATTAGCTTACTATTCGTGAATAGAATCAAAAATATTCCAGAGAAAACAGTTTTTTCAGCTCAATCTCTTGGCGTCTAGCAGAAGGACCATACTGAAAAATATCAGAATAGATTCCCCTTTCATCATACCACATTGCTTTCGTTTAACTGACATCTAGATTGGACATGGTCACAACCGGAAGTGATCGTTAACCAAACCCGCCCCAGCCCGGAAAGTTCGATAACTCGGACATTGCTACTTGTAGGTCTGCTATTATCTCTCCACCGTCTTCTTGGTCTACCTCGGGGTCTACGATCATTTATTTCCTGAGTCTAAGCGAGTTTTGTTTCCCTATTGTCTTCCATTCTTTCTATATGCCCCAGCCATTGTAGTCTATTAGCCTTCATGATACCAGTGATTAGCGGGTACTTAAACAGATCATAAATGTCTTTGTTACTTCTTTTTCACTCTCCACTTTGTGTATCCCTAATGGGTCCGAAGGTGCATCTTCTTCTTCTTCGTTCATCCGGATTTTTTTTCGGATGTGACTGCGATGTGCCTGTTTACAGCAGAGCTGCGTTCTTGCGCCGTTAGGCCGACACATCCGACTTCTGCGGGCATTTGTTGACCGGGTTAACCTTCCTGGGGCGAAGGTGCATCTTAAAACTTTGTCTAGTTGGTCGTGCGTCGAAGTACACTTGTTCCTGCAGTGAGGCGCCGTCGTCATTTTGGAGGCGACAGGTTCGATCCCGGTCAGTAACTATAGCTTTCAAATTTTATGTTGTCTAGTGCGTCTTCTAGTCTCTACTTCCTTCTCCTCCATCTGTGAGCGCCAAATAATACTATGTGTGTTTATTTATGTAATCGTCTTGGTGGCCTCTAAGGTTCCGCCCATTGATTTCTCGTGTTTACCAGAATATTTGAGCAAGTTATGAGAAGAAATTGCTGGGGAACTGGGTGACACTTGGCAAAATTGACAGGAAAAGAACAAGGCAAAGGCAGAGAAGTAATCTAGATTGCTTGGCCACATGGCATAACTAGACAAAAGCACAGAACTGATCCATGACTGGTGACATGTGAGATTGTGAAACTTGATGGCCCACGCTTATCAGCATAGCACAAGAAGATGATGATGTTTTAAGTTTAAGAAGATACCTGAAGCGAGCTGCCTTTTGTGCCAGATGATACATGTTGGAAGTTAGCTATCTGCATATCCTTTACAAGACGTTTTGCAGTCTACACCAGCATTTGTTGCTATTGTTGATCTTGGCAAATGTTTACTTTCTGAATGACCGGCACCCATACCATTTTGTAAAAAAAACCAACACAACGCGGCCTGCTGCCAAATCGCGTGCAGCAGTGTTTTGACGCGGGTATGTGTGATCACGACTGTGTCCTAAACACTTTGCCAAGGAGACGAGACATGGTGGAAACAGGGATCAAGTATTCCGTTCATCAGTCCATTATGATTGTTTCTTGTGAATTGTTTGTTCAGGAATCTTTATTGTTGTGAGCCACAGAAGCGTAATGACCAGACTCCCACCTGCTAGCCCAGCTGTCTGGTGTGTGATCTACATCGGCCTTGATTGGAATTATTAAAATTTGCATGGGTACTGACCCTGACCCAGCCCAAAATGGGTACTGAGGAATTTCTTGGAAAGTAAAAGTGGCTGGCGGGATAAAGACGGCATCACTCACCGAGTGCACATCAGTCTAAAAAATATGGGCCTAGCACCATATGCCTAATGTGTTTTACGGCTTATACAAGGGTCCTTGACTTGACCTACTTATCTTTATTGCTAATATTTACTGACCTGGTTTGTTTGATCATTTACCAGCCAGAGAAGCCAAGCTTTGATCTGAAAAGCAAGAAACCAAGGGACGACACCGAGGATGACAGCAGGAAAAAGAAAAGGCGTACAGACTCTGAAAATGTCCGTGCATCATACTATGGCAGTGATCAAATGACAGAAGATGAAAAAGAAAGAATAAGACAGATGATTGAGGCGGAACCTGATGTAAGTTACCATTTACATCACCTCATTCTTTGTGTTCAAACACTTCATGTATATTTGTGTATACCCGGTGTTCATAAAGTCTCACTACACTTTGTATGTAGAACAAATTTGAAAAAAAATTCTTCTTCCATTGGTAATACTATTCTGTTTGGAGTGCAAAGAATTACTCCAGCAGACGACAGCCATTTGCTGCATATTGCTTCACGATGGACTGTGGAGCACATTGTTTGATGACATCATGTACTTAATTTTACAGATGTTTTCTACATACAAAGTGTAGTGAGACTTTACAAACACCCTTATCCAATTTGGCTTGGTTTCTTTCCATAGAGCAGCCTGCTGAAAGCGACACACACAGCATGAACTCCAGTGACGTCCACAAGGTCTCAGAAAAAATTGCACTCATGAACTGAATTATTGAGTCTAGGAAAAAAATTTTTTTTTTTTCAGAACACGAAGCTGACAACTTGACCACTCGGCCACGGAGACTACTTATTTTGTTGACTCAAGTTGGGTTTCTGTTGAAATATGTTGTTCTGTGTCTTGTCAGTGGGCTGGTTTTGTGTCTTGTCAGTGGGCAGGTTTTGTGTTTTGTCAGTGGGCAGGCACCTTGACCAATCAGCCATGGAGACTCTTTGTTTTGAGGACTCAAGTTGGGTTTATTTTGAAATATGTTGTTCGGTGTCTTGTCTTCATTGTACAACTTTCGTCTGTCAAGATGGCCAGGTGCCAGTCAGTCAGTAATGTTTTTTAGAAGAATGTTCAGCATATGTTGGTAAAAGAAGAAATCAAACAAAGAGAGGTGGTGTGGTGACTGTGGTCATGGGGATGGAGAAAGTCAAGGCCGTTGAGATGCACATAAAGGAAAAAAAGTATGAAAAGTTGAGAGGATCGACTCCATTGCACCGGGTTTTATCCCATTTCGCTCGGTCTCTGTAGGACGACCAGCTGAAAGCATCACACAAAGCACAAACTCTGTAGCTCCTGCGACAACCCCCAGGAGTCTCATAGAAAAATGCACCCGTGAACCGAAAGACATAGCCCTGAATCGAACCCATAACCTTCAGAGCGTGAGGCAGACAGCTTGACCACTTCACCTTGGAGACTTCCTTACATAAAAAGATACCCTAAACCATGCGTCGTGTGCTAGTGAGGTCGGTGCTGATTTTATGAACTCCCATGCCAGACTCCTACTACACGTCTTTGTCATATACTAGAGATATATGGCCATCACTGGCCTCAACGGACGCAGGGATCTCGGTTGCTCTTAGAGATACAGTGATCAAAGCTCTGGCACTCATCAGTGGACCAGTAGGTCAGCATGGCCGAATGGATAAGAACGCATATTCTTAAACATCCAATGTGCTGATGCCGAGGTAAGGGAACCCTACACCGGACAGTTGGACTAAAAATTTAACCATTCGCTTGACATGGGGACGTAATTTACAAGTACCTCTGAAGTCCGAGTGGGTTTGCCTGATGGCGAGGAACACTGTTAATAAGAAAATCTAATCCACGCGCAAAATTAAGTCTAGCACTATTAGCAGTAGTATGTATGGACTATGCTTGAGATCAAAGCAAGCAAGCGCAAAAAAAAATCAGTGGACCACAAAACATGAGCAAATATTGTCCATCAGTGGATCACAAAAAACTTGGGTACATATTGTCCATCAGTGGATAACAAAAAAATGGGCAAAATATTATTCATCAGTGGACCACAAAAACATGGGTACTTATTGTCCATCAGTGGACCACAAAAACATGGGTAAATATTGTCCACGAGTGGGAAAATACTTAGCAAAGTTTATCAACAGAGCATACGACCACACCTGGAATACGGGTCAACTGCGTGGAGTTCGGCATAAAAAAACCCACACTACAAGAGCTGGACAAAGTGCAAAATCAAGCACTTAGAGTCACCACAGGAGGGATGAGATCAACCCCTATAGTGGAAATGGAGAAGATGGGGAGGACACAAGCACTGAGTGAGCGCAGAGATACGAAAACGCTAATGCAAGCAGAAAAGTTCCTCAGCTTGCCAGGCCACCCTATGAAGAACAGATTTGAAAACCTAGCTATGGGGCGGTTGAAAAGAAGTAGTTTTATCCACCAGGCCAAACGACTCTGCAGAGAAACCACCGATCTGCCCACAGTTGGTATCCCCTAACAACTATTCCAGAGTGAACTCCATGGAAAGATGAGCATAGACTATCATTACAAATCCAGACAAAAGTGTTATTATTAGTGTTGGAACTCTTCGCTGGCCGCTGGGGATGGGGACGGAGCGCTTATGGGAATGTCCCGAATGCTGTGATATCGGTTCCTAAATCAATCAATCAATCAATCAATCAATCCAGACAAAAGTGAGAGGAATATTTGACAAAGAAGAACAGAACAGTGTGCAGCGCAGAACAGCCACTCTCAGCTTCCTTGATGAAGAATACCCACAGGACCTCTGGATCCGAGTCTACACAGATGGGTCAGCACAAAATGCTGTTCGAAATGGAGGAGCGGGAGTGTACATATAATACCCAAATAATACTAGGGACACAGCTAGAGTACCGACAGGAAAGTACTGCCATAACTACGATGCTGAAATTGAGGCAATCAAGATAGCCACAGAGAAATTACTAAATACCAGCAATGGTACACAACCTGTGGTGCTATTGACAGATGCAAAATCAGTACTCGAGGCGCTCCTGTCTGGGAAATTGCCAGTACTAAGGACACTACTTTCTGAACTTAGCAGTCAGCATAAGGTCACCATACAGTGGATACCATCCCACTGTGGAGTACCCGGAAACGACAGAGCTGATCAATTGGCTAAGGAAGGAGCCAAAGAAGAACAGCCTGATGTGCCCGTTACATACCACCAAAAGAAAAGAATGATCAAATCAGTCAGAAAGCCACCAAAACCTGCTCAAGATGACTACCACGTTATGGATAGACCAGAACAAGTCATTATTCTGCGCCTCAGAACAGGGCACAATAGATTACGCAACCACATGTATACAAAATTCAAGATTGGTGAAACAGCCATGTGCACATGTGGATTGGCGTCGCAGACAGCAGAGCACATACTCCAAGACTGCCCAAAATATAACATATCTAGGCAAACCTTCTGGCCTAGAGAGACGACAGTGGAAGATAAACTCTATGGACCGCTGTGTGAACTGAAAAAGACAGTTCAATTCATACAAGAGACAGCATTGCAGTTATAGACATATTTCAAGCGAACGAAAGAAGAAGAAGAAGATATTGTTCCAATCGGCTCTCAGCAGTTCACTCCCTGTTTTGATGGCTTTTAGGACTTCTTCATTTTCCTTCTTCATCTTGGCCATGCGCTCCATCTCTTGTTGGATGCTGTGCTGGATTTCTTTCGTGTCCGCCAGCAGTTGTTCGTTGTCACTGGTCGGAGTCAGCAGTGCCTTGACTTGCTCCTTCAGCTCGTCAATCTGGTTTTGTAGCTGTGATTTTTCGGCTTGTAAGATGTCTGTTGCTGTTTCGCACCTCCGCAGAGCTTCCTTGTATGGTGTCTTTGTAGTTATGGCGGTCTTTAAGACATCTCTGTCTTCGGAGGTACGGACAGCCCAGGTATCTTGCCCCATGCTTGCCAAGGCAGTTGGCACACTTTCTGTTGTCGTTGGGCGCTCAGAAGTCCTTGTCCCGTTTGGCCAGCTGACACTCCTTGAATGCATGGTGTTCGGCGCAGTATCGGCAGATCTCTGTCATGCTGCGGCAGTTATTCTGCTGTGGCTGGCCTTCTGGCATCTTGAGCATTGAGTGATTCTCGGTATGAATCTTTCCGGCTGCTGTTCTACCCCCTCCTGAGCATGCTCATTGAGTCACATTAATACCCCCTTACTTAGGTCGACCAGAACGAAGATGAACACAGGGCATTGCAGACGCCTTGGTGATGAGAAATGGTAAGAGATCGAGATACTTTAGGCAGATCGCGATGCAACTTTCTACGCACAAAGGTCCCCTTACACGATGATTCATTCCTCTCCAAAGAGGAAACAAAGCAGAGAAAATCCTCTATGGCAAATTCTCTTTCAGCCTTGGCATGTAAGAAATCTGGCAACCAGTAGATCGTTTGCAAACATGGATGTCGGAGAGCTACTTTCGTTTAAGGTTCTGGATTTAATTACACAAATTATTGTTGTTCTGATGACTTTTAACTCGTATTTATAGATTTAATCACTAACCCAGTTGCTTAACTTGCATAGTAATATAGTAATAATTTGTACACATGTATATCTTCACATTATTATTGATCAGACTCACACTGACTGACACTTAATAAATTTATTTATTCGTTACTCATCATTGCTTGAGTTGCTGGACAGGACAGGTGGACTCTTCCTCTTCGTTTTTCTTACTCTTCCATCTAATCTTTTTCGTCTCTTAATTAGTATGTTTATGTCATATATTCTTCTTCAGCGTTCTGAGCCATTGAGGTTCTTTGCTGCAGATACAATCCGTCTCCATTCGTCTCTCTGGTTGATTCCAAGTGCTTGTACAGCGATTTTGGTCAATATTTAAAAATTGGGTTTTTACTTATGAAAATTGAAATCATACCAGTTAGATAAGCTTGACAAGACGAATCCAACGGTATCTCAACGAATAGTTTACGTTAATTCTAAGCGGAGTTATGAATTTTTTGGTGACGTAATTTGATGTAAATCAGCCACTGTTTATTGCCTTCATCGACCTCACAAAGGCATTCGATTTGGTCAGTCGTGAGGGTCTGTTCAAAGCACTAAAGAAGATTGGCTGCCCACCAACTCTTCTGTCCATTGTGGAATCGTTCCACACAGGCATGAAGGGTATAATCAAGTTTGATGGCTCAACTTCAGAAGAGTTTGAAATCAAGAGTGGAGTTAAGCAAGGTTGTGTACTATCCCCCACCCTCTTTGGGATATACTTTTCACTTCTACTGAAATATGCCTTTCGTGATCAGGATGTCGGTATATACATTCACTCACGCTCAGATGGTGGCCTCTATAATACTCAGAGATTGAAGACCAAGACCAAAATTAGGAGGGTACTAATCAGAGAGTTGCTTTTTGCGGATGATGCTGCGATTACGACCCACTCTGAGGAAGAATAACAACATCTACTATCTGCATTCTCCAATGCTTGTTCTGAATTTCGTTTAACAATTAACAAAAAGAAGACACAGATGTCACAAGGTGCACATGGTGTACCATC
This sequence comes from Cepaea nemoralis, assembly GCA_014155875.1. NCBI lineage: Eukaryota > Metazoa > Mollusca > Gastropoda > Stylommatophora > Helicidae > Cepaea > Cepaea nemoralis. The sequence goes on from JACEFZ010003252.1 coordinate 45,027, forward strand.
AATCTTTATTAACGACGCCGAACTGGAGTTAGTAGACCATTTTACATATCTAGGACCAGAGGTAAATAGCAAATTATCCCTCGATCAGGAAATCAACATCAGGATTGGCAAGGCAGCAACAACAATGAACATGTTAGCAAAAAGAGTCTGGGAGAACAGGAAGCTTACTGCCAAAACAAAAGTCCTCGTCTACCAAGCCTGTGTCCTTAGTACTCTTCTTTATGGCAGTGAAACCTGGACAACTTACTTATGCCAAGAGAATCGTTTAAACAGCTTCCATATGCAGTGTCTGTGAAGAATACTTGGTATTAAGTGGCAAGACAAAATCACAAATACTGAAGTATTGGAAAGATCAGGTTGTGTGATGGTGTATTCCTATGCTCAGTCTTCGTAGACTTAGATGGATAGGACATCTTAGGAGGATGGATGATGGTAGAATACCAAAGGACATCTTTTTTGGTGAATTACAGACGGGTAGGAGATCTCAGGGTCGGCCTCTACTACGATACAAAGATGTGTGTAAGCGGGACATGACTGATACAGGCATAGATAATGCACATTGGGAGCAAGTCGCCGCTGAACTGTGTTCCATGGAGGGCAAACATCAGAAATGGAATAAAGACAAAGAGAAAATGATTGCAGATAAAGCACACACAGAGCGTGAGAGACGTAAGATGGTGCACAATGGTGGAAATGACCATGTTTTCACATGCATCTACTGTGGGCAAACATTTGCAGCAAGAATTGGCCTTACCAGCCACACTCGCCACCGCCATAGGTCGTAGTTGTTAAGCCTTTTTGAAGCACAATGTACCAAACTATCGTCTGTCAAGACGGAAAGGTGCCAATGAAGTGTAATGATGACCTAAGAGATAAGGAAGATTTTATCGCGGCCCTTAAATTGGAAGCTGAGAAATTCTGCCTTCTATTACTGTGGCTTGTTTATTTTTAAACGGACAATGTAGTGCTATATATCATTGCGTCCGGGACGGCGAGGCCTAACTTGACATATTATTTATTTTTTGATAGGATGTGCCGTGACCTAATTAACAATTTAAAATGGCCGCCAATTGTTTATTATTTGCCTTCTATTACTGTGGCTTGTTTATTTTTAAACGGACAACGTAGTGCCATATACCATTGCTTTCGGGGCACGAGGCCTAACTTGACGTATTATTTATTTTCTTTTTAATGCAGAAGTTATAAGACAAAGTAACTTACTATTTCCACCAGGCTCGAGACACAGACATTCACTAGGGCTTGTTTCCTTAGCGACTCAATGAACATGATCAAGAGGATAGAGGAGGGGTCGATCCGAAGAGAATGGTTGCTGCCTCTGGAGCAGCAAATTAAAAGAGGGGTGGCCAAACAAGAACACTACGCAGGAAGCCAAAGAAGATTGATAAACCACACAGAACTGGCGTCGTTAGCCGCTACACGCTGCGGGATTTGCTGAGGAGGGGATCCGAGCACTTATGGACTGAATGGTCCGATGTGCAACGAGGATGATCTGTCGACTAACTAACTAACTAACTAACTTACTAATTTGTGAATATACTCCAGAAAAGCATCGCACAAAGCACGAGAGTCTCCGTGTCTCAGAGAAAAATGCACTTTACTTTTAAGACTTTTCGATAGGATATGCTGTTACCTAATTAACAGTTAAAAATAGCTGCACATTTATTGTATTAATTAAATGTCATGTGAAATGTTCGTCGTTAGTGAAAGAACAATTCATGAAAATGTATCATATTGTCTTAATGTACTAACTGCATTGCGACAGCTTTCTTTTGTTGATTAAATATCATGCATTAATGTAAGTAAGTAAGTTTGTAACTGCTGCATAAATTAAGCAGCAGTTAATTAATTATTAAGATATTAAATATTTATATATTCACTAAAATTGATTTCTACTTCTGCTCTATAATTATTACACTGTTCTGTATCTAATAGTGAGCAATTAATAATTAAATACTAACTTACTTAAAACATATAACTTATTTTACAGTACTATATTTAAATTTAAATAATTATGTACTGCTGCGCAGCTTAGCAAAAAAGTACTCCTTACTTACACTTACTTACAAGTTTACAGACGGGTCTGAAAACTGGCTTTCAAAATTATTTTCAGTCATGTCAAATGCTGAAATATATATGCAAGTACATAGATACATTACTGCTATAAATGACACTTGTATTCTGTTTAATTTTAGTAGTTAAATTACCAGTTCTAATTATAAATAAATACAGGTCCGCTATAGTTTATTGTATGGGCACCGCAATCTTGAATTTTGTGTTATGAGTATGACGGCCATGGCTATGCGGCCATGTCACTAAATATTTTGTCCTGAATGCCAGCAAACACCAGCAATGTTCAAACTCTTCACATTTATGTAAAATTGAACGGGGGATTCAAAAATGCAACCAAAAGTTTACATTTCTTTAAGCTACAGGAGTTATAAGACAAATTAGCTTACTATTCGTGAATAGAATCAAAAATATTCCAGAGAAAACAGTTTTTCAGCTCAATCTCTTGGCGTCTAGCAGAAGGACCAATACTGAAAATATCAGAATAGCTTCCCCTTTCATCATACCACATTGCTTTCGTTTAACTGACATCTAGATGGACATGGTCACAACCGGAAGTGATCGTTAACCAAACCCGCCCCAGCCCGGAAAGTTCGATAACTCGGACATTGCTACTTGTAGGTCTGCTATTATCTCTCCACCATCTTCTTGGTCTACCTCGGGATCTATGGTCATTTATTTCCTGAGTCTAAGCGAGTTTTGTTTCCCTATTGTCTTCCATTCTTTCTATATGCCCCAGCCATTGTAGTCTATTAGCCTTCATGATACCAGTGATTAGCGGGTACTTAAACAGATCATAAATGTCTTTGTTACTTCTTCTTTTCACTCTCCACTTTGTGTATCCTATCCCTAATGGGTCCGAAGGTGCATCTTAAAACTTTGTCTAGTTGGTCGTGCGTCGAAGTACACTTGTTCCTGCAGTGAGGTGCCGTCGTCATTTGGAGGCGACAGGTTCGATCCCGGTCGGTAACTATAGCTTTCAAATTTTATGTTGTCTAGTGTGTCTTCTAGTCTCTACTTCCTTCTCCTCCATCTATGAGCGCCAAATAATACTATGTGTGTTTATTTATGTAATCGTCTTAGTGGCCTCAAAGGTTCCGCCCATTGATTTCTCGTGTTTACCAGAATATTTGAGCAAGTTATGAGAAGAAATTGCTGGGGAACTGGGTGACACTTGGCAAAATTGACAGGAAAAGAACAAGGCGAAGGCAGAGAAGTAATAATCTAGATTGCTTGGCCACATGGCATAACTGAGACAAAAGCACAGAACTGATCCATGACTGGTGACATGTGAGATTGTGAAACTTGACGGCCCACGCTTATCGGCATAGCACAAGAAGATGATGATGTTTTAAGTTTAAGAAGATACCTGAAGCGAGCTGCCTTTTGTGCCAGATGATACATGGTGGAAGTTAGCTATCTGCATATCCTTTACAAGACGTTTTGCAGTCTACACCAGCATTTGTTGCTATTGTTGATCTTGGCAAATGTTTACTTTCTGAATGACCGGCACCCATACCATTTTGTAAAAAAAACCAACACAACGCGGCCTGCTGCCAAATCGCGTGCAGCAGTGTTTTGAACGCGGGTATGTGTGATCACGAACTGTGTCCTAAACACTTTGCCAAGGAGACGAGACATGGTGGAAACAGGATCAAATATTCCGGTCCATCAGTCCATTATGATTGTTTCTTGTGAATTGTTTGTTCAGGAATCTTTATTGTTGTGAGCCACGGAAGCGTAATGACCAGACTCCCACCTGCTAGCCCAGCGGTCAGGTGTGTGATCCACATTGGCCTTGATTGGAATTATTAAAATTTGCATGGGTACTGACCCTGACCCAGCAAAATGGGTACTGAGGAATTTCTTGGAAAGTAAAAGTGGCTGGCGGGATAAAGACGGCATCACTCATCGAGTGCACATCAGTCTAAAAAATACGTTTTACGGCTTATACAAGGGTCCTTGACTTGACCTACTTATCTTTATTGCTAATATTCACTGACCTGGTATGTTTGATCATTTACCAGCCAGAGAAGCCAAGCTTTGATCTGAAAAGCAAGAAACCAAGGGATGACACTGAGGATGACAGCAGGAAAAAGAAAAGGCGTACAGACTCTGAAAATGTCCGTACATCATATTATGGCAGTGATCAAATGACAGAAGATGAAAAAGAAAGAATAAGACAGATGATTGAGGCGGAACCTGATGTAAGTTACCATTGACATCACCTCATTCTATGTATATTTGTGTATACCGGGTGTTCGTAAAGTCTCACTACACTTTGTATGTAGAACGAATTTGAAAAAAAATTCTTCTTCCATTGGTAACACTATTCTGTTTGGAGTGCAAAGAATTACTCCAGCAGACAGCCATTTGCTGCATATTGCTTCACGATAGACTGGAGCACATTTTTTGATGACATCATGTGCTTAATTTTACAGATGTTTTCTACATACAAAGTGTAGCGAGACTTTACAAACACCCTTATCCAATTTGGCTTGATGTCTTTGCATAGAGCAGCCTGCTGAAAGCAACACATAGCATGAACTCCATAGCTCCAGTGACATCCACAAGGTCTCAGAAACAATTGCACTCATGAACTGAATTATTGAGTCTAGAAACAAAACAGAAATTTTCGGAACACGAAGCTGGCAACTTGACCACTCGGCCATGGAGACTACTTATTTTGTTGACTCAAGTTGGGTTTCTGTTGAAATATGTTGTTCTGTTTCTTGTCAGTGGGCGGGTTCTGAGTCTTGTCAGTGGACGGATTCTGTGTCTTGTCAGTGAGCGGGTTCTGTGTCTTGTCAGTGGGCGGGTTTTGTGTCTTGTCAGTGGGCAGGCAGCTTGACCAATCGGCCATGTCGACTCCTTGTTTTGTGGACTCAAGTTGGGTTTCTTTTGAAATATCTTCATTGTACAACTTTCGTCTGTCAAGACGGCCAGGGTGCCAGTCAGTCAGTTATGTTTTACTAATGTTTTTTAGAAGAATGTTGAGCATATGTTGGTAAAAGAAGAAAACAAACTCAGAGAGGTGGTGTGGTAATGGGGATGGAGAAAGTCAAGGCTTTTTGAGATGCACATAAAGGAAAAAAGTCTGAAAAGTTGATAGGATCGACTCATTGCACCGGGTTTTATCCTATTTTGCTCAGTATCTTTCTGTAGGACAACCTGCTGAAAGCATTGCACAAAGCACAAACTCCCCAGCTCCTGCGACGACCCCCAGGAGTCTCATAGAAAAATGCACCCGTGAACCGAAAGACATAGCCCTGAATCGAACCCATAACCTTCAGAGCGTGAGGCAGACAGCTTGACCACTTCACCTTGGAGACTTCCTTACATAAAAAGATACCCTAAACCATGCGTCGTGTGCTAGTGAGGTCGGTGCTGATTTTATGAACTCCCATGCCAGACTCCTACTACACGTCTTTGTCATATACTAGAGATATATGGCCATCACTGGCCTCAACCGGACGCAGGGGATCTCGGTTGCTCTTAGAGATACAGTGATCAAAAGCTCTGGCACTCATCAGTGGACCAGTAGGTCAGCATGGCCGAATGGATAAGAACGCATATTCTTAAACATCCAATGTGCTGATGCCGAGGTAAGGGAACCCCTACACCGGACAGTTGGACTAAAATTTAAACCATTCGTCCTTGACATGGGGACGTAATTTACAAGTACCTCTGAAGTCCGAGTGGGTTTGCCTGATGGCGAGGAACACTGTTAATAAGAAAATCTAATCCACGCGCAAAATTAAGTCTAGCACTATTAGCAGTAGTATGTATGGACTATGCTTGAGATCAAAGCAAGCAAGCGCCAAAAAAAAAATCAGTGGACCACAAAAACATGAGCAAATATTGTCCATCAGTGGATCACAAAAACTTGGGTACATATTGTCCATCAGTGGATAACAAAAACATGGGCAAATATTATTCATCAGTGGACCACAAAAACATGGGTACTTATTGTCCATCAGTGGACCACAAAAACATGGGTAAATATTGTCCACGAGTGGACCACAAAAACATGGGTAAATATTGTCCATCAGTGGACCACAAAAACATGGGTAAATATTGTCCATCACACGTGTGTCCTACTAGACTGATACATTGGTGCTTAAAGTCTGCATTAAAGATTTCAGGTGCAAATGTCTGCTGAATGAAAATTCTACTAAATGACAACTTGATTCAAACGTCCGTCTTTGAAAAGAAATACCGTTACTGTGAGAGAAAGCCATGCTCCCTGTGCATTTTTATCGAGATTGAAGGAATGATTCTAAATGTCCTGAATGTGCCCCAGGCATGTTGGTAACAAAAGCGACTAGATTGCTACGAAATAGAAAATTGCTTGGCTGGCAAATTCATTAGGTGGAAAGCTTCAGTAGATTACTCATTGTATGGGCATCATCAAGAATGCAGAATGCATCTTTCCGGTTTCCAAGGGTGCAGCATGAGATGAACGAGAAGCGCAATATATGGAAGTGAGGCTAAGAAGTCATGTGCAGGACATGATGATTTCTTGGATGAGTCCAGTGCCAGAGTATCATGTGTTGGCTCTGCACTGATGGCAGCCTTCTTGGATGGCGGGGAATGCCCATGGTCTGTCCCTGCCTCCCCTTCAGGGCTGACTGGAACACATGTGGCTGTTCCTGTTGGACCATTTGGTGTGTCGTCACGGGACAGAGGGACAAAAATGACGTTAAAATCTTTTGACTGTGAAATGTCCTATGAAACACCCAGGAAGGATAACCTAATCAGCAGATGCCTGCAGAAGTCAGGTGTGTCGATTGAAAGGCACAAATGTAGTAGCCCTACTATAAAGTGACACAATATAATTACATCCAAAACAAAAAGTTACTGGATGAATGAAGAAGAAGAAGAAACACTGAAGTATTGACAGCTGCATATATAAATTAAGTTTATCGGGCACATAAAGAGAAAAGATAGAATGTAGGTCAGCATGGCCGAATGGATACGAATGTGTGTTCTTAAACATCCGATTTGCTGACACCGAGATAAAGGGTTCAACCCCTACACTGGACAGTTGGGGCTAAAATGTTGACCTATCGTCTTTGACTTGGGGACGTAAATTACAAGTACCTCTGAAGTCGGAGTGGGTTCGCCTGAAGGCGAGGGACACTGTTAATAGGGAAAGCTAATTCACACCCAAAATTCAGTCCAGCACTACTAAAAGTAGTGTGTGTGGACTACGCTTGAGTTCAAAAAGCGAGTGAGCGAGCACAAAAAAGAAAAGATAGAATGGAGAAATAAGCTTTATGTGAGAAAACACTGGACAAAGAGAGGCACAGGAAGACAGAACATGTATATAGAAAGCTGAAACACTGAGCGAAAAAAAAAAGCAACATCTGCTGCATCAAAATATCAGACGACATAGATGGTTGGACAGTCATGATTGCCTGAGTTTGCTTTAGACTAGGCACCCGAAGAAGAAAAATGTTGTTATTATGGGCTTATCTCAGAAACTAGAGACTGATCAACTAGCTAAGGAAGGAACAATAAAAGAACTACCTGATGTACTCGTTACATACCATCAAAAGAAAAGAATGATCAAATCAAACAGAAAGCCAACAAAACCTGCTCAAGACAACTATCACATTATGGACAGACCAGAGTAAATGATTATTCTGCACCCCAGAACAGGACACAATAGATTACGCAAGCACATATATACAAATACAAAAGTCAAGATTGGCGAATCAGCTATGTGCACATATGGATTGGCACTGCAGACAGCAGATCACATACTCCAAGACTGCCCAAAATACGACATATCTAGGCAAACCTTCTGGCCTAGAGAAACAACAGTGGAAGATAAACTCTGTGGACCATTGAGTGAATGAAAAAAGTCAGTGACAACATTGCAGGTATAGACCATCCATTTCAAGCGAATGAAAGAAGCAAAATGAAGGGCATGCGAGATCACATATGATGGATATATTTGTGGTATATTGGCAGAGAATAGAATGTATGTGTGCATGCATGTGTGTTCGCATATGTTAGGGTGTACGTGACTCAAGCAAGCTCTTATTGATGGCAAGCTTTGCACACTTTGTCCATTCGCAGGCTGAGGCTATGGATGAAACAAGTTTTAAGAAGCTGCTCTTGCAGTTTGAGAAGCGGGTGTACAAGAACCAAGAGCTACGAATCAAATACCCAGATCTGGCAGAGAAGTATATACTACTTTTACATTTATTTGTATATGCATTTATGTCTGTGTGTACACAAATATGTACACATATGCGCAAATACATAGACATATGTGCACACACACACATGCGCTCATGCACATACACATACACACAGGCATGTGGGCAGGCATTAAAAACTGTTGTATCATGGCTGAACACATACTATCCAACTAAGACAGTCAGTTGTCCCTGTGTTACCAGGACATAGAAGGGAAGCGTAGTAACATTGCAACCTGCCATGGGTGCCTTCAGCTGCAATATCCCAGCAGTCATGATGAAGTCTACAAAGGGTTTAGGTTGGGTTCCTCCATCGGGAGATAAAATTCATCATCAGAAGACAGTCAGTGACAGTTGAGTTGAGTAAAGAACCAACATCATGGCACTCAGGACATTCCTGTACGTGCTCCATCCTCATCCACAACAGCCAGTGAAGAGTCCCAATACTAATGGTATCAGTAGCTGTCTGATCATGTTTCCGCCTGGCTTTTCCTCGGAGTTTTGAGTGTCTGCCAGATCCTCTGGTCACTCTCTATAGTACCATTCTATCCAGGCCGTGGTGATCTATCTGTTCTTCTGTACTATACACACGATTCCAAAGGACCCGGACCACATCTGCCTTATCATTCACCAATACCCCCACCAAGCGGTGCAGACCCAGCCAATCTGTCCGCCTGCTCATTTCCCACTACACCAGCATGTCCTGGGGAAAATGTATGCAGTTGTATCAGTGTCTGTTTATTGTTTATGTTGTGATGAAGGCTCTGGTCACATCGTCCATTATGTTCACTTAAGTGGTTGTTGGCTAAAGATTATGCTCACTTTATTGCTAGTTCATGGTTGACTAATGATTATGTTAACTTTATTGCTGGTTTGTGGATAGCTAATGATTATGTTCACTTTATTGCTAGTTCATGGTTGGCTGATGATTATGTTCACTTTATTGCTGGTTCATGGTTGGCTAATGATTATGTTCACTTTATTGCTAGATCATGGTTGGCTAATGATTATGTTAACTTTATTGCTGGTTTGTGGCTGGCTAATGATTATGTTCACTTTATTGCTGGTTTGTGGCTGGCTAATGATTAAGTTCACTTTATTGCTAGTTCATGGTTGGCTAATGATTATGTTCACTTTATTGCTAGTTCATGGTTGGCTAATGATTATGTTCACTTTATTGCTGGTTTGTGGCTGGCTAATGATTATGTTCACTTTATTGCTGGTTTGTGGCTGGCTAATGATTATGTTCACTTTATTGCTAGTTCGTGGTTGGCTAATGATTATGTTCACTTTATTGCTGGTTTGTGGCTGGCTAATGATTATGTTCACTTTATTGCTAGTTCATGGTTGGCTAATGATTATGTTCACTTTATTGCTGGTTTGTGGCTGGCTAATGATTATGTTCACTTTATTGCTAGTTCGTGGTTGGCTAATGATTATGTTCACTTTATTGCTGGTTTGTGGCTGGCTAATGATTATGTTCACTTTATTGCTGGTTCATGTTTGGCTAATGATTATGTTCACTTTATTGCTGGTTCATGGTTGGCTAATGATTATGTTCACTTTATTGCTAGTTCATGGTTGGCTAATGATTATGTTCACTTTATTGCTAGTTCATAGTTGGCTAATGATTATGTTCACTTTATTGCTGGTGGATGAAATTTTGAGGGCAGCCGACAGATATTTGTGGGTCATGGCCTCGAGTTTTACGACGGCAGGCAGAGGAACTCTTCTTGAGTCAATGGCTGCGGTCTCCGACCAGTAAGGTCACTGCCATAGAGGAAACCAATGGCAAACTACCTCTTTAAAAGTGCCTAGTATATCATGATTCGCTTAAAGACTGATCATCACAAGACAAGGACAGAGACGTTAAAATTAGCAACTTGGAACGTTAGGATGTTAAACAACGACGGAAAATTAGAGAACATAAAACAAGAAATTGAAACGGAAAAAATTAATATTTTAGGTATGTGCGATACGAGATGGACAGGATCAGGCAACAAGATAGATGACGATTTCAAGATTATTTATTCTGGAGGTGAAGATCGTCATAGGGGAGTGTCAATTATTTTGGACCGGAAAACATCAACATCTGTTCAAGGATATTGGGCCGTGTTGGACAGAGTTCTACTAGTTAAATTAAGTGGCAGACCTTTTAGCATAAATATTATTCAAGTATATGCACCAACAGGAGAATCCAGTGAAGATAGTGTAGAAGAATTTTATAATGACATAGAGGCTGCCTTAAAGAAATGTAAAAATTCAGAAATAAACATCATAATAGGGGACTTCAATGCAAAAGTAGGAAATCAAGGGGATAGATACACAGTAGGAAACTATGGTTTAGGAGAGAGAAATGAAAGAGGATACAGACTCGTGGAGTGGGCAAAAGAACAGGAAATGATTGTAGGAAACACCTGGTTTAAGCAACACCCTAGAAGATTATGGACATGGAGGAGTCCTGATAGCAGGATTAGAAACCAGATTGACTACATTCTCATTAGCAGAAGATTTAGAAACGCGCTAACAGTAGCAAAAACAGTTCCCAGTGCTGATTGTTATAGTGACCACAGATTACTCACAGGAACATTGAGGATAAAGTTGAAGAAAGTCAAGTATATAACAGGAAACACTAAATATGATTTGTGTACATTGAGTAATGACAAGGAAATACAAAACAAATTCAACATAGAAGTACAGAACAGATTTGAAATATTGTCTGATCTAGAGATATTATTCCAGGATGTGGATGATCAATAGGAAACGTTTAAGAATTCAATCAATGTGGCTGCAGAAACAACTATTCCAAAATTAAAGAAGGTGGGTCGTAAGAAATGGATGACTGAAGAAATTTTACACCTCATGGAAGCAAGAAGACTCAACAAAAATAATTCTGTCAAATATGAAGAAATCCACAGACAAGTCAGAATATTATGTAAGGAGGCAAAAGAATCATGGCTTGAGGAAAAGTGCTTAGAAATTGAAAACCAACACAACAGTCAAAATACTAAATTAGTGCACAAAAGAATTCAGGAACTTACTAATAAAAGAACAAGTACATCAACAGGGTGTCTTCTTCTTCTTCTTCGTTCATCCGGAGTTTTTTTCCGGATGTGCTTGCGTTGTGTCTGTTTACAGCAGAGCTGCGTTTTTGCACCGTTAGGCCGACACATCCGACTTCTGCGGGCATTTGTTGACCGGGTTAACCTTCCCGGGAACAGGGTGTCTAAAAACTAAAGATGGCAAAATCATAATAGAAAAGGACCAGATTCTACATGTATGGACAGATTATGTGAAACACCTTTATGATGATAACAGAGATGAAAAGTATGATATTAGATTTAATAATGAAGGACCTCCAATTTTGGAGATGGAGGTTCGAAATGTTCTTAAGCATATGAAAGCTGGCAAGGCCCCCGGTGCAGATAACATCACAACAGAAATGATTAAAGCTTTAGAAGAATTTGGACTAGAGCAAGTCACCAGACTGATGAACACATTATATGATACTGGAGATATACCTTCTGAATTATGTAACTCTGTATTTATTGCAATCCCAAAGAAATCAGGAACCTTGGAATGTGATCAACATAGAACAATTAGTATAATGAGTCACATCACAAAGATTTTGTTACGAATTATCATGCAAAGAGTGAGGAAGAAAATACAACCTGAAATAGGGGAAGAACAATGTGGTTTTGTAGAAGGAAAGGGTACAGTAAATGCTGTGTATATGCTGCGAACAGTTATTTAACGTGCTTTAGAAGTAAACAAGGATATACATCTTTGCTTTATTGACTACACAAAGGCTTTTGATAGAGTTAGACATGTCAACATTGTGGATATGCTTGCAGATCTACAAATTGATGGGAAAGACATTAGACTTATAAAAAACATATATTGGAAACAACAAGCTGCCATAAGAATTGATAATGAAGTAGGACAATATCAACCTATTAAGAGAGGTGTTAGGCAGGGATGTGTAATGTCTCCAGATCTTTTTTCCCTATACAGTGAAAATATTTTCAGAAATGTAGAAGACCTAAATGGAATCAGCATTGGAGGCCGAAACATAAATAACATTAGATATGCAGATGATACAGTATTGATTGCAGACAATGCACAGGATCTGCAACAATTAGTAGACGCTGTGGTTGTACACAGTGAGCAGCTGGGGTTGGAATTAAATTGTAGGAAGACACAGGTTATGGTCGTCACTAGGAAGAACGAAGTACCACAATGTAATATACAAGTAAATGGAAATATTCTTCAACAAGTGAATCGGTACAATTATCTTGGAACAGTCATAACATCTGATGGGAGATGCCTTGAAGAGATTAGAACAAGAATCGCCATTGCGAAAGTAGCCTTTAGCAAGATGAAAAACATTCTGACCAATAAAATGATGTCAATTGAAACGAGAAAAAGAGTGTTGAGGGGAGACATAGAGCCTGTTCTTTTGTATGGATGTGAAACTTAGACAATGTGCAGTCAAGCTGAAAAACATCTGATGGCTGCAGAAATGTGGTTTCTGAGGAAAATGCAAAGAATACCATGGACAGATAGAAAAACCAATGACCAAGTACTACAAGAGACAAATGAAAATCGTAGATTGATTAGAGAAATTAGACGTAGACAGTCAAAATTTTTTGGACATGTTATGAGAAGAAATGGACTGGAGAACTTAGTGACAGCTGGCAAGATCGAAGGGAACAGACCAAGAGGAAGACCGAGAGGAAAATACCTGGATGGCTTGGCCACATGGCATGGACGAGACAGGAACACTGAGCTGATCCACGACTCTGGTGATCGAGTGAAATGGCGAATCATGACCGCCCACGCTTTCCGGCATGGCACATGATTGAATGATTATGTTCACTTTATTGCTGGTTCATGGTTAGCTAATGATTAAGTTCACTTTATTGCTGATTCATGTTTGGCTAATGATTATGTTCACTTTATTGCTGGTTCATGGTTGGCTAATGATTATGTTCACTTTATTGCTGGTTCATGGTTGGCTAATGATTATGTTTACATTGTTGTTGGTTAACTAATGTCACATTTGTGATCCCAGGTTTATGGAGTCTGAGATTGAACTGAACGAAGTCATCCATGAGATGCACGTCATGGCCACAGTGCCGGAGTACTACCAGATCCTGGTGGATCTCCGATGCGTTCAGTCTCTGCTACAGCTGATTAGCCATGACAACACAGGTAGGTGGGCGTGTGCGCTTAGGTGATGTCTTCAGTGGTTGCAAGTTCTGCCTGTTCTTCAATGTTTGTGTGGCTATTCTTGTTTCAGGGATGTTAATGTTAAATGGAAATAGAAGGGAAAATTCTTAACCAAGTGGATAATTTTAAATACCTTTGGGCATTTATAACATCAGACAGAAGGTGCACAACAGAGATTAAGAGCAGAATAGGGCAAGCAAAAGCTCCATTTCAGAAAATGAAAAGTATCTTATGCAATAAGTAAATATCGTTGAATGTAAGACAGAGAATTCTGAAATGCTTTATAGAACCAGTTTTGCTGTATGGCAGTGGCTCTTGGAATGTAAATAAACAAATTAGGAAGAACTTAGAAGCAATAGAGATGTGGTTCCTGAGACGAATGTGAATTCCTTGGATTGTCAGAGTAACTAACAACGATTTCCTGAAACAGGCTAATGAAATTAGAACATTATATATGACAATCAGAAAGAGACAAACAGCTTTCTTTGGTCATGTGATGAGAAGAAAGGCATTGGAGAACATAGTGACAACTGGAAAGATTGAAGAGAAGAGGTAGAAGAAGAAGAGAAGAAGTAAAAAAGAAGAGAAAGAAGTAGAAAAGAAGAGTAGTAGAAACAAAGATGTAGAAGAAAAAGAGAAGTACAAAATAAGACGAATAACCAGAAAAGAAGAAGAATAATTAGAAAAGAAGAAGAATAACCAGAAAAAAAGAAGGAGACACATGAGTGACCACATATGCCAATAACGGATGGAATCAGGGTATCAATCTAGCACTGTTAGAAAGGAATGTAGTAGAGGAGGAGTTTAGAAGATAGTCATATGTCCTTTACAGGCCATCACAATCAATCCCAGCATTTATTGGCTGTTTGTGATTGTCTGGGCAATTTTATGCTCAGTAGTTTGCTGTTGCTTTCTGAACAGCTGACGCTCATATTATTGAGAAAAACAATGCAGAGTGGTCTGCTCCCAAATCATGGAAGCTGTCTTGAAACCTGCGCGGTCGGGAATGTGAAACTGTTCGCTACCCTCAAGCCACAGATTCTGACAGGATGAGGAAGATGTGTGTATACAATCAACAGGCCAATCGAAAGCTCACTGTGTGGATGTCATCTGCAGACTGCATTCTTCTGACTTCCGGAGGAACAGCCTGTGGTGAACAGAAGGCCCAATATACGGAAGTGAGACTAAGCAGCCATGTGCAGGACGTGACGATTCCTTGGATGAGCCCAGTACCAGAGCGCTACATGTTGGCTCTGCAATTATGGAAGCCTCCTTGGATGGAGGGGAATGCCCATAGTGTGCCCCTGCTTTCCCTTGGGGGTTGACCGGGATGTCTTCGGCTGTTCTAAATAGGCCAGCTGGGATGGGGATAACACCACAAAAGTGAGAGTCAAACGTCCTACGAAACCCCCGGTAAGGTAACCCGGCCAACAAATGCCTGAAGAGTCAGATGTGTCAGCTGAAAGGTGCAAAAATCACAGCTCTGCTGTAATCAGGCACAACGCAGTTGCATCTTAAACAACGTTCTAGACAAATGCAGAAGAAGAAGAATAAATCAACAGGCCACTAGGAGCCTAACATGGGTACCAGGAAATGTTGGGGGAAGTAGAGGCCACTGGCGAGGTATTGACCCCTTCACCCATCAAGAGTTGATTGTTCTGTAAATATACGGGACTAGCACCATATGGTGTTTGACCATCAAGAATGATGATGACCATTCACTTCATCCAGTGTGGTTGAAAGTCTGCAGCTGTGAATTCTAAGATGGCTGGTGTTTGTCCGTCAAGAATGATGATGACCATTCACTTCATCCAGTGTGGTTGAAAGTCTGCAGCCATGAGTTCTAAGATGGCTGGTGTTTGTCCATGAAGAATGATGATGACCATTCATTTCATCCAGTGGGGTTGAACGTTTCAAGCCATGAGTTCTAAGATGGCTGGTAAGGTCTATTTTGGCTCAAAATGATTTTTGACAATGTTGGCAATGAATACTTGACGTTCCAGTAGGATCTCCTGCAGTGGTTTTTCTGTCCAGCCTTTTTTTCACAACTCTTGCAGTCCTGTTTGCTTCACAAGTGACTACACCCTTGCGTAATGATGTACACTACAAATTTTGGTCATTGGCAGTAGTCTCCCAAGTGTCGTGATGAATTCCAAAAGCTTTTAGTGAGATCTTTAGTGCCTTTAAAGCATTTCCTCTGGCTGACTTGGGAGCATTTACCACAGCGCAACTCACCATAAAAAATTTGTTTAGGGAGCCTGTGATCTGGCATGCGAGTTAAGTGACCAGCCCATCGAATCTGATTCTTCATTAGTAGAGTGTGGATACTAGGCATGGACGCTTTTTCTAGGACTTAAGTGTCTGGGATCTTGTCTTGCCATTTAATCTTCAATAGCTTCCTAAGACAGACTGTGTGGAAGTGGTTTGATTCCTGGCATGTTGCTGGTATACTCATATACCCAGTATGTCAAGAGGTATGTAAAAAAAGTCCTTGACCTTTGTTGACATACCAGAGTTGAGTTGAGTCAAGAACCAACATCACAGCACTGCACGACATTCCCATACATGTTCCATCCTTGTCCTGTCTTCACCTTTCTCTTCATACTTTGTGAGTCCGTTACACTTACAACATGCATGTGCTGTTTGTCCTCCAGTCAGCAGAACGTCCTGTGACTGCCTCCACCTCCATTCTCAGACTAAATGTTGTGATATCTTATGTCAGGCTCTCTTGTGCCAATCACCATCCACCAACCTTTGCCACAAACCCCAAAGCACTTCTTTCACTTCTTAGCTCAGAGCCATTCATGTAGATCATTACCTAGCCACACATTGTTGGAGATCAATTGTTGCACCTCCCATTCAGTGCAGCCCACCGAAAAATCCTTGCATTCCCGATCCAATGTTATTAAGATCTCATGCAAGTCTGACTTTTCCACTGACATATTATACATTAGAGAGTGGTGATGCCTGGAGTAAGTCCAGACATATTCACACATGCTATTCACACCTGCCTCCCATTCAGAAGGCTACTATCCCTGTGTACCTAAAGCTTTTAAGTATTTTATTATCTAATGTGTTGTCTGATCTATACTTCATTTCCGTGCTTTTCATTTTGCCTGTTATTGTAGGTTGTTATAATTTGTCATCACTTATGATTTAAGATATTTCAATATTTACTATGTTATTACCATTTTTGCTTTAATTTATTCAGTCAGTCAAGTGCCATCGTTACAAAAGAGGTTGGCTCTAGTGAATGTCCATCACTGTCTGTCTCTTGCCTTGATTGTACATTTTGTCAGACTGATGTTCGTCCATCTCTTGATGTTATCTTCCAACTTGTATCACTGTCTTATAAATAATTTATAATCACTTGTTATTTCACTGTTATCTTGGTTATTATAATTATAATATAATAATCGTATGTTATAATTAATTGTGAATGTTATCATATCTGAAAAATTGATTTTGGATGTTGTCATTTCAGATATTTCCATTGCCATTATTGACCTCCTGCAGGAGTTAACGGACCCTGATATTCTCAGTGAAAATGAAGACACAGCTGGTGTTTTAGTGGATGCTTTGGTTAGTAGTCTTACTCCCTTCCATACTGACCCATGTATAAACGTTGTTACTGTGGTTTTCCTGTGTCATATTGCTCTAGAGCACACATCTGTCCTGAGGCAACATATGGATGTGGGTCATGGACCATGTCACACTGACTCATTCAAAACAGTTTACTTTCTTAGTGAATGTAAACACAAAAGCCACAAACAATATGTTGCATGATTTATTGCCTGGCATGTTTTGCTGCGTCCCGCCAAGTGCATATTGTTCTTAGAATGTCGCGGACTAAGAACAAGTTGAAAACAGATCCTGTTTACATGCTTACTTGAGTCACATTTTAATAGACAAATCAGCATTTGTTGTGTGATGTGGTTAATAGCATGCTGGTCGCTTTTACTTTTTTATTCTGGGCGCTCGCTCGCTTTAAACTCAAGCGTAGTCCATACATATTACTAATAGTGCTGGGCTGAATTATGCGTGTAGATTAGCTTTTACATATTAACAGTGTACCTCGCCATCAGGCGAACCCACTCCAACTTCATAGGTACTTGTAATTAACGTCCCCAAGTCGAAGACGATAGGTCAACATTTTAGTCCAGCTGTCTGATGTAGGGATTGAACTTCTTACCTCAGATTCAGCACACTGGATGTTCTTATCCATTCGGACTTGCTGACCTACATCACTTTTACTTTCCAGGACATTTCCTGGTGTTTGTTTTAGGCTGGGAGCCGGGTGAGACTGAGCACTTTAAGGTTGACTGAAGAGCTGTCTTCTTCTTTCCTTTTTCTGCTTGTTTTCATCTCCCACTGCAGGATAACTGCTCTACCAACTCAGATCAAGTTCTATGCAGGCTTGTTCGTGATTGATTGGATTCTGCAGCTGTTGTTTTCTACAGGGTGAGGTGTGCAGTTCCATGCCAACCCTCTTGGGTTGCCTTTTATGGCGTGCATGGTAGGTCGCAGTGATACTTTACTTGGCTTCCCTGATGGGACCTGGCAACACAAGAGCACTGGGGTGCAGTATGTTATATTAATGGTAGATGTGTACATGGTAGGTCGCAGTGATACTTTACTTGGCTTCCCTGATGGGACCTGGCAACACAAGAGCACTGGGGTGCAGTATGTTATATTAATGGTAGATGTGTACATGGTAGGTCGCAGTGATACTTGATTTCCCTGATGGGACCTGGCCACACAAGGGCACTGGGGTGCAGTATGTTATATTAATGGTAGATTTGTACATGGTAGGTCGCAGTGATACTTTACTTGGCTTCCCTACTGGGACCTGGCCACACAAGGGCATGGGGTGCAGTATGTTATATTAATGGTAGATGTGTACACTAGTAGGTCGTAGTGATACTTTACTTGTCTTCCCTGATGGGACCTGGCCACACAAGGGCACTGGGGTGCAGTATGTTATATTAATGGTAGATTTGTACATGGTAGGTCATAGTGATACTTTACTTGGCTTCCCTGATGGGACCTGGCCACACAAGGGCATGGGGTGCAGTATGTTATATTAATGGTAGATGTGTACACGGTAGGTCGCAGTGATACTTTACTTGTCTTCCCTGATGGGACCTGGCCACACAAGGGCACTGGGGTGCAGTATGTTATATTAATGGTAGATTTTAAACACAGAAGCCACACACAATATGTTATACTATTTATTGCCTGACATATTTCGCTGCATCTCATTTGGGTGCATACTGCAGCGTTATATATCAAATGAAGTGAATCAAATCATATTTTGGCTGAAATTCATAACACACATACTCATTGATACTGTTCAGATGTGAAACTTTCTTATCCCCAAGATAATCGCGGTCTCTGATACTGTTCAAATGTAAAACATTGGTATCTCAACAGTAATCGCTGTCTCTGATACTGTTCAAATGTAAAACATTGTTATCTCTACAGTAATCACAGAGTCTCTAATACTGCTAAATAAATGTAAAACATTATCTCCACAGTAATCACAGTCTCTGATACTGCTCTAATGTAAAACATTGTTATCTCCACAGTAATCAGTCTCTGATAGTATTCAAATGTAAAACCATATTATCAACACAGTAATCACAGTCTCTGATACTGCTCAAATGTAAAACATTGTTATCTCTACAGTAATCACAGTCTCTGATACTGCTCAAATGTTGTCCCCACGGTGATCGCAGTCACTATTAAATCTTTCTGTCAGTACAACCCTGGTTTTAGATGCCTAATCGCTATGGCCTTGATGTATTTGAGTAATCGTTTATTGTTCATCGATTTTCTTTGTTAACTTTATATGACCGCAAGTGACCAGGCGTTGATTTTAAGACTGAATATTTTCAGCTGGAGGGACAAGTGGTTGCTGTGTTGGTGAACAACTTGGACAGACTTGATGAGAATGTGAAGGAGGAGTTTGAAGGAGTACATAACAGTATGGGTGAGTGCATCTCTGAGTAGAATCAACAAATCAATCAATCAATCAGGTGCCATCTCCACAATAAAGGTTGGCTGCAATGGATCTCCAACACTTTCTGTCTCCCGCTCTGACTGTACATTCTGTCAGATTGCTGTTCGTCTATCTTTTGGTGTTATCTTTCCACTTGTATCGTTGTCTACCTCTTGCTCGCTTGCCGTCAACCTTGCCCTCCAATATGGTTTGGTTATAAGAGTATTATGTCTTTTAACATGGCCAAAATATTTCACTTGCCTTTGTTTTATTTTTCCACCAACTCTCTTTCATTCCCAGTTTTTCTAGAACTGTATTTAATTGTGTTTGTTTCCATGAAATATGACATATTCTTCTGTATATCCACATCTTCAGGGCCTCTACTTGACTTTCTAGTTGCTTGTTCAATGTCCAGGCTTCTGCGACATACAGTAGTGTTGAATATACATAACATTTGACTATTCTCATTTTTAATGCGTTGTTAATCTCTCTAGATGTTAATACTGATTTCATGTTGCTGAAAGCATTTTTGGTCAGTCCTATACTGTTTTTGATTTCTATTTCACTTCTGCCACCATCTGTTATTACATGTCCAGGATAGGAGAAGCTTGTTACTTGTTCTAGTGTCTCCCCGTTTACTGTGATGTTCATTGATGACCTTTCCTTTCCACTGCTAATTATCATAGTTTTCATTTTTAGGATATTAATATCTAAGCCACAATCTGCACTATGCCTGTTTACTTGTTCTACTAGGTTTTGTAACTCTTGCTCGCTTTCTGCTAGTAACACGGTATCGTCAGCATACCTAAGATAACAAATGAATACCCTTTATTTTATAAGGGTTAGGAATAACCATGTATGAAACTAATCTCTCATATACTACCATTCATTTCATAACAGCATGTCTTTGTGAATGTGTGTGTTCTCAGTGGGCATCTGTGTGTGTCATGTCTAATCACTATTGTATTTTCCACAACACTATAAATAATAATAAAAAAATCCATGGAAGCCTTGCAGATGTGGTTTTATAGAAGAATTCTGACAGTTAATTGGACTCCTCCGAAGTCGGAGAGTGTCTGCCTGCACGGCGTGGAACCACCAGTCAATTGCACACCAATAAGCCAGACATGGGACAACGGATACTCATGCAAACCTCAGGTCCTGTATGTCATCACATTGATGTTGGACAACAGGGTGTCTTCATCCGACATACAGGACTTTCGTGCTGGAGATCACAGCCTAGCGAACACAAGCAAGCAAGTTAATTGGACAGCCAAAATGAGCAATCTGGACATTATGAGGGAAGCTAAGTCACAAAGACAACTTAATCGCAAACGTCAGAAAGAAGCAGTCATCATTTTTTGTGACACATGACACGGAAAGATTTGAGGAAAGAGAGAGATAAGGGAAGACAGCATGAGAAAATTCCTGACAGTCTTGTGTCATGGCACGGAAGGAGATCCCAGCCGACAAAGCACTTGATGATGATAAATAATATAATAGTAGAGTAACAAGAGGAAATAATAAGAGAAACTCTTGTACTCTGTTCTCAGCAATTGTGGAGAATCTCTCAGATTTTAAGCCGGACATGTGTGCGGACGCTGCCCAGCAGGGGCTCATGCAGTGGCTGCTGAAGAGATTACGGGTAATTACATTTTTATCAGTTTGATTTGGAATGTTTCTGTCAAGTTGTTTTTTTTTTTAAAAACTGTTTACCTGATTCAGTGCCAGAGAGAATGCAGGTTTGGACCAAACATGGTACACAATAAAATGAACAAGTATTATAGTGGGAATTTCCGTTCACTGAACATTGAAACTGCGGAAGATATCATGGAACAAAACAAATAACACGACTGAACCTAGTATGGCAATATATCGTCCTTCTGTCCAAATAGGAGGTCACATTTGGCAATATATTATCCTTTGGCACAAATCAGGTCAGCATTGATTGGTATACTTTGACTTAGCTGAAGGTGTAAGAGCACTCTAGCTCTGAAACTTCCAGTATGCTGATGTGAAGTAGGAGGATCGTTTCCTACCTGCGTCTGTTTGGATTTCAGTTTGGACTTTGTTCAGAAAGCAGTGGCAAACTACTGAACGTAAAATTACTGACAAAATCAACCTGAGGTTGGGGTTGATCGCAATGTCCGACACAAGATATGAAATGTTTGTTTACATACGTGACAAAACTTTCAACGTACAGAGGAGCTGTGCTTGAAATGTTTGTTCACATATGTGACAATACTTTCAACCTATGGAGGAGCTGTGCTTGAGATGTTACGGTGTCCACCTCACATTCAGAAGCTACCGGGTGCCATGAGCTGAAATGTGAGCTCTAATCACATTGAAGCATGTGCACAGTCTTGCCGCGTGAAGCACGCTTTGACGATGGCCAGGAGAGAAAGATCTCTCCTCAGCCGGACACTTGGAGGATGACCGTGGTCAAAGTTAGACTGGGTCAGACTCAGTATAGGCAAAGACATCGTTTAGATTGCCGCTATCTATTTATACCTTTTAAGTGTTTCATGAATGATAGCAGGATATAGTGATCATGTAAAAACCTGTAGTGTGACAATATACTGTTTAAAACAGCATTGGTGTTCGGTTGTAATAGTTATCGGTGTAGTTGTGTTACTAGTGATCGTAAGACAGAGAATGTAAGAGTGTTAACAAATAGCATCCTAACCAGTCACTCAAAGTGTTGTTCACGACAAGTATGAACTTTATACCAATAATAATCAGCTACTTGAATATACCATCAGCTACTCAATGAAAGTCAGTAACTAATGATAGTCAGCCATTCTGTACCCTGAATGAAACAATTGGGGGGTACAGGGTGTCAGGCATTGGTAGCACCTTTGGTAAGGATGACTCATGTCCTTTTCAGGACCCATCCCCCACTGGTCCAAGCCTGACACCCAGCTCACGCCTGTGGCTCCTAGTAGCTGTCAGCATACGACAGCGGCCACCCCCCCGGGCAACAGCTGTGAGAGGCTGGCTAAACCAGGCGCGGGTAGCCGATTTGGTGTCAAACCAAGCGGTGAACTAGGGTATGCCTACCCAGCATGTGAAGACAGGATCCGGCAGACTGCGCGGAAGAAACATTCCTGATTCAACGGGCAAGATGGCATTTACCTGCAAAGCGTTGTGGAACGTAATGAGCACGGCAAGGCACGTAGAGCGCCCTGGTCATCCACTGCACCTGTATTCGTCTCCAGTCTTGACTTGTCTTGCCACTGGATTCAGATGGACTCAGGCGAGAGAGAGGTTGACGAATTGTGCAACTCTTCCTCACTTTAATACAATTCATCGCGTAAGTCGTTCTTCATCCAATTTTGTCAAAGAACATTTCGAGCCAAAATAGGCCTTATCAGCCATCTTAGAACTCACGGCTCCATACTTTCAACCTCACTTTATGAAATGAATGGTCATCATCATTCTTGATGGACAAACAACAACACAACACCCTGAATGGCTGCAATAAATGCGGAGACAGAAGAAACACAAATCCAAGAGGAAAGAGAAAAGATAGAACAGCTCAAGTAAAAAAAATGAGACGTCAGAAACAGAAGATACCAAGTCACAGGCAGAAGAGAAAGAACCAGAAGAGGAAATAGAAAAGGTAGACATCCAAACAGACAGCGACCAATAATGGACGGTTGTCAGAGGAAGAGATTACTCTCCAGCAAGAACAAGATACCAAACCGTCCACGACACAAGGTACCAAAGAAGACCCAGAAGAAACAAAAACAGACCAAGACCAAGATGTGATGTCTGGAGGAAGTATGACGACTGGTAATCATCCCTGAAGGAAAATACACCATCAGCCGGGGCTGGGACACAATTATGCCAGGCCTGAACAATTGTGCGAGTCTGTTCACAAGGATGAAACGAACACAATGAAAACAAATCAGAAGCCAGAAAGCAGATAAACGCATCTCTATTTATGAAAGAAGTTCGAGATACACTATAAGGGCCCTGGCTATAACGAAATCGATAAGTTGACAGTTGAATCTGGCCATTCTTCTCAAGAATTGGAATTGGAATTGTACTCTGATAATGTCAACCCATTTTTTCCCCCCTCATATCCTTTACAGGACATCGCTGTCAACAGCAGCATCTTTCAGCTGTCTGTTGATTTCTTGGAAGATTACGCTCAGTAGTTTTCCATTGCTTTCTGAGCGGCCGGCTCAGTTATCCCGCAAGTCACCAGCGGGGGTAGAACCGCTTCCAGCTCTCGCCCGCTACGAGACTCTGCGTGATAAACGGGATTACGGAGAAAGTACCCTCGGCCAGAGAGACCGGCATGTCAACTCTACTGAGCCATAATAACTCAGTCCACTCAATACCAAAGCTGTTCAGCAGAAAGGACTATTGGAGCACAATTATCAGCTAGCTGCCCCATGGCATTGGGTTTGATCCCAGTATAAAGCTGTGAATTTGTCTGGCATCAAATGATATCACACTCCCTCTGGGTCTCTTGGGTTACAGATTGGATACTTTGACTTCTCAGATAAGGGTGAAAAAAGTATGTTCAGACAGTAGGTTCAGACCACGAGTTTAGTTTTTTTCTGGAGACTCCAGGTGGTAATCGCTGGACTAAGAGGGTTGCTCTGGGAACTGGTTCCCTCATCCCATTAAAAAAACAAAAACAACTTTAGTTGCAATATCTAACCAATTATGAGTATGTCCTTGAAGAA
Organism: Cepaea nemoralis; assembly: GCA_014155875.1. Taxonomy (NCBI): domain Eukaryota; kingdom Metazoa; phylum Mollusca; class Gastropoda; order Stylommatophora; family Helicidae; genus Cepaea; species Cepaea nemoralis. The sequence continues at coordinate 69,257 of JACEFZ010003252.1, forward strand.
GGAGGGCTTGGCCTGGGAATTAGGGCCTGTGCTTCAGTGTGAGATAAAAGACAGGACAGAAAAAGTAGTTGCACATCCTTTACAGGACTTCACAGTCAACCCCAGCATTGTTTGGCTGCAAGTGATTTCTTAGCAAGTTTACGTTCATTAGTTTGCCATTACTTTCTGAACGACCGGCACTAATTCAATTGAGTGAAAACCAGCGCAAAGCAGTCTGCTTCCAAATCGCCCTCAAGTGTATTTCAAATGTGGTGCGCTGGATTATGAACTGTATTCGTAACTCCATCGGCACAGCGACAGGATTGTGAGATAAAAGACAGGAGGAAGAATGTAAATATGCTCCTTTACATGCTGTTGGTAATTGTTTGCATGCATCCACAAATGAGCTGTTTTCATGTTTGTGTGGAGGTGACAGAGATTAAAGGTGACAAGATGACTTCATCCCATATGTTCTGTTCCATACGGCTCGGTCTTCTGTCTGCAGAGTGGCCCTCCGACAGCCTCACACTCAGCATGAACTCTGTAGCTCCAGTGGTGAAAACACTGCACTTGTCATCCGAGTTCACAAACAAACCCACAGCCTTCATAGTGCTAGGTGGCTCCACTGCTTTGACATGGTGGATCCCTGTTGGGTCTTGAAGCTAACTGACCTTGATTTGTGTCTTTCGATGTTTGATTTATTTGAATAAGATGTTCTTATTAGAGTTTATGTCCTTTGTTTCGTCCGAAGTCGGAGAGTGTCTGCCTGTACGGAGAGGAACCACCAGTCTGCACACCAATAAGTCAGACATGGGACAACGGATACTCACGCAAACCTCAGGTCCTGTATGAGTGTATGACATCACATCATCACACTGATGTTGGACAACAGGATGCCTTCATCCGACATACAGGACTTCGCGTTGGAGCTCAAGCCAACAAACACAAGCAAGCAAGCATGTCCTTTGTCTAAACTCATGTCATTTATTTGGGCCTTGTTCTCTAATCACCAGATGAAGCGCCCGTTTGACCAGAACAAGTTGTACTGCAGTGAAATCCTGGCTATCCTGCTTCAAGATACTGAAGGTAAGGATGGCCACATGCTAGCTGGCAAGCAGCCATGTTGGGTGTGTTTTCAGGCATTGGAATAAACAAGGGTAGGTGAGGTCAGCACAGCCGAAAATATAAGAGTGCTTGACCTTAAACTTCCAGTGTGCTGCTGCTGAAGTATGGGGTTCAACCCCTACACCAGACAGTTAGAATAAAATGTTGACTTCTTGTCGTTGACTTGTGGACATAAATTACAAGTTCCTCTGAAGTTGGTGTGGGTTGGCCAGATCGTGAGGGACGCTGGTAATATAGAAAGGTAATCCACACACACAAATCAATGCAGTGCACTAGAAGTATGTAGAGACTAGGCTTGAGTGTAAAGCCAGCCAACAAAACAAAACAAACACCAGTAGAATTGTTTTCTGTACCACGCATACATTTGTGAAGTGAGTTTCAGATGTAAGATGTGTGTCTGCAAAGAAGACAGCTACAATTAAAATATTCTGACAAGTGGATCATGGAGAAAATGGATATCGACACATCAAACTGTGAAGAAAGTAACTTAGATCGTAATGCTTGAGGAGTACTGTGAAGAATCATCTGGAAATTGGTGAAAGGGTTGTGCCTCAAGATACAGCAGAGAAGAAACTTTACAGAACACTGGGCTGCACAGACAGGCATTTTCTGCTCACATGGGCCTCAGGCAACAGAGATTGGTTTCTGAGACAAATGTTGCGAAAAACCCTGGACGGCCAGTGGAATTAACGATTCATTGCCCAGAAGAGGCTAATGAGTTCAGAACATTATGGGCTGGCTTCGTGGCGAAGTGGAATTAATAATGATTCATTGCCCGGAAGAGGCTAATGAGTTCAGAACATTATGGGCTGGCTTCGTGGCGAAGTGGAATTAATAATGATTCATTGATCGTTCGGGTCCCATCGATTGACGTACGTCGGTCGCGGCGATTGGGCAATCTTGAGCATAGCCTACGATGGGTAGCGTTGTGATATTCTGTTGTGATAATTTGGTGTGTCCAGTGTGTGCCGCGTGGTTACACACCCGCTTCACACGCGTGATCCGGGACTGTTTCCGGATCCGGTCAGGGATATGCACTACTGATGAGCTCAAATGAGGGCGAAACTCGAGTATAGTGCTTCCATATTGACGTGGATAGGCCTTAGGTTCATACCAGAATGTGATCGGCGTTGCCAGTGGTGGGTTGTGCTCAATATTTAAATTTCAAATCCCGAAACAACCACATAATCAAATGATTCATTGCCCGGAAGAGGCTAATGAGTTCAGAACATTATGGGCTGGCTTCGTGGCGAAGGGGTTATGGACGCAGTTCATAATCTCACATACCGAGTTCAAAACACACCTGTGGGCGACTTGGCAGCTGACTGCCTTGTATTGGTTTTTAATGAAATGATATGGGTGCCGGTCGTTCAGAAAGCAGTGGCAAAACTATTGAACGTAAACTTGCCCAGAAATCACAAACAGCAAAAAAAATGCTGGGGTTGACTGCTACGTCCTTTAAAGGATTTACAACTAACTTTTCTTTAATAAAGAGACAAATAGTGTTCTTTGGTTATATAATGAGACAAGAGGTGTTTGTTACCCTCTTTGGACAACAATCACCTTCAAATTGATATCCTGTTCACAGAATTATTAATCTAAACCAGTGATGCACCCTAATATAACTTCTCTTTGAGGTTGAACGGGATAGGGGTAATGGTATAATCGAATTGAATGTTTAAGAACAGTGCAATGACCCGAAAGATCAGCAGTACAGCTGGCAATGGCAGACAGAAGGAAATGATGCTGGAGGGTCTCAGACGACCACATGGAATTGATGAATTGGTTCAAAACATCACTGATCAAGGTTTATGGAGAGATATTAACAACGAGGCCACTTTGCATGGCACATGATGATGTCCTGTCAGATGAGACTGAGCACCACAACTGAAATATTCCTTGATTTTGACCTTCCACAGAAAACCAACAGTTGCTGGGTGACCTTGATGGCATTGACATTTTGCTGCAGCAGTTGGCCGTGAGTTCACATTTTCTAGAATATTCTAAGTTGTGTGTTTTAAAATATGGCATAGTGGTCAGTTTAAAATATGACTATTCTTCCTTTACTTCTTTTGTTCGCTTGATATGTGTCTATAACTGCAATGTTGTCTCTTGTATGAATTTAACTGTCTTTTTTAGTTGACTCAGTGGTCCATAGAGTTTATCTTCTGCTGTTGTCTCTCTAGGCCAGAAATATTTAACTAGATATGTTGTATTTTGGGCAGTCTTGGAGTATGTGATCTGCTGTCTGTGATGCTAATCCACATGTGCACATGGCTGATTCGCCAGTCCTGAATTTTGTATGTGTGTAATTATGGCTATGAATGTAAATTAGACATGTACCTTCCATGGTGGTTGGTTTCAAGTGTCATTCATTCATTCATTCATTCATTCATTCATTCATTCATTCATTCATTCATTCATTCATTCATTCACAATCTTGCTGGGTGGATTTGGGTGATCATGCTTGTCCACAAATTTCAATCTCCGACGGCATAGATCAATTCATGTGTTGACTCCCTTCCATGCCATGACTCAAGACTCTCCAGAATTTGCTCACGCTGTCTTCCTCTATCTCTCTTTCCTCAAATTTTTCCAGTTGTCTCAACATGTTACAGTTTTTGTCTTCTCATAATGTGACCAAAAAGAATGACTGCTTCTTTCTGATGTTTGTGATAAGTTATCTTTGTGACTCAGCTTCCCTCAAAATATCCAGATTGCACATTTTGGCTGTCCAGTTAATATTCAGCATTCTACTATAAAACCATATCTCCAAGTCTTTTCGGGATTTTTTTCACCTTTTTACTAATTGACCAGGATTCGGGAAAATTTGGGAATTGTCCAGGTAAACAAGAATGCAAAGTATGATTATGAATGCATATGCACGTCTGTGGTGGCATCTGATTAATGCACTGCTTGTCAAAACTGGTTCAGTCCCCTGCAGTTACAGGATTGATCGAAGGCAGTGTGGCTCAGAGAATTAGAAACAGAGATTGGGAGGACATGGAGGGAGATGCAGGAGACATCAACAGATGGGAGGACATTGCAGGAGTTGGAGGAGGGAGGACATTGCATGAGTTGGAGGAGGGTGGACATTGCATGAGTTGGAGGATGGCAGGACATTGCATGAGTTGGAGGATGGAGGACATTGCATGATTTGGAGGATGGAGGACTGCATGAGTTGGAGGATGGAGGACATTGCATGAGTTGGAGGATGGCGGACATTGCAGGAGTTGCAGCAGACATTGCATGAGTTGGAGGAGGGCGGAGATTGCATGAGTTGGAGGAGGGCCTATGCTTCAATGGCAGATAAAGGCCAACAGAAGAAGAAGAAATGGGTTCAAGACAGTGGCATGCAGAGTGTCTTTGATGCCCGGGGCCGTCGCATCCCCCGCACTCCCCTTTGCACGTCACTGGTTCAAGACCAGTCCTCTTAGAGACACAGTGAACAACTGGGAGGTCACTGAATCTGGCAGGTCCTTCTAAGGACCAGTCCTCATCAAGACTAATTTTAAAGCAAAAATGAAAATGCCAGTCATCGTGAGCTCCATAACCGAACCCAAAGAGCATAGAGGAGAAAATATAACCAGCCCTGTTTAGGACTAACTCGAACTCGAAAGAGAAAAAGGCAGGAAAGAATATCAAAACTCACACAAAAACGGACCTTAATTATAACCGACATTGCAGAAGCAGGTTAAACTAGGCCACATTTTTATTTTTATTTCCCTCATAAATATTGGATTGGATTGGAAGAAGTGGGTCTCTAGAGGGGACCACATCTAGTAAACTGGGTGTCAGAGAGTTTTCTGGACTCCGAATGAAAGGTTGTGGAAGGGAACTAGTCATAATCATGAGGGACAGTTTCCATCTGCTATTCTCTAGTGTCTAGAAAATGTCCCCCCAAAAATGTGAACTGTTTGTAATTAAATAATTCAGGTTAGGTCTTTGTTAGGTATGACTGAGCTAACATATGACAGTAGACGGTACTACCTGCTTCTGTTAGCACCGAATATTTGGGTGGCACTCACCAAACCTGACACCCCACATTGTGCCAAAGGCTTTGGGCGGAGGAGTGCAATTGGACGGGTACAGGCCTTGGAAAACACAAAACGCAACCTAAAGGTTGCAACCTTTAGGAAATGCAACCTAAAGACTAAATGTCATGGCAGGGCAGACCAGGCCCCCAAGCCTTGATTGGCAACTGGCCTAGGATCAAAACTCTGACAGGTGGACAGTTTGAGCATTGCTTTGCTGATCCGGCAGCTTCTGCAGCTGGTCTTGTTCCAGCAGCTTCTGCAGCTGGTCTTGTTCCAGATGTATTGGTGTTACCTTTCCTCTGGAGTAAACTAGACAGTCCAAGAGAGGGATCATGTTGCATAGGCAACACAAGGTCTCTAAATTCAGACAGGCTTTGTGCTGTGAAGAGGTATAACTCCATTTTACAAACTATCGTGTGTCAAGACGGCCAGGTGCCAGCGTACTTATTGAATGTGTTGACACTAGGAGTTCCAGTAAAGATAGTGGGTAGTGCAGGCGGCTGATGTGTTGTTGACCATGGGTACAGTAAATGTAGTGGGTAGTGCAGGCGGCTGATGTGTTGTTGACCATGGGTACAGTAAATGTAGTGGGTAGTGCAGGCGGCTGATGTGTTGTTGACCATGGGTACAGTAAATGTAGTGGGTAGTGCAGGCGGCTGATGTGTTGTTGACCATGGGTACAGTAAATGTAGTGGGTAGTGCAGGCGGCTGATGTGTTGTTGACCATGGGTACAGTAAATGTAGTGGGTAGTGCAGGTGGCTGATGTGGTGTTGACCATGGATACAGTAAATGTAGTGGGTAGTACAGGTGGCTGATGTGGTGTTGACCCAGGCTTCCAGTGGGTAGTGCAGGCGGCTGATGTGGTGTTGACCATGGGTACAGTAAATGTAGTGGGTAGTGCAGGTGGCTGATGTGGTGTTGACCCAGGCTTCCAGTGGGTAGTACAGGTGGCTGATGTGGTGTTGACCCAGGCTTCCAGTGGGTAGTGCAGGTGGCTGATGTGGTGTTGACCATGGGTACAGTAAATGTGAGGCTTGATCGTAGCCTGTCCTTCAGAGATCATGTCGATTGTGTCATAACGAAGGCTCGAAAAGGTTTGTCAGCAATGAGAGTCATGGCGACTGCCAATATCGAGCAAAGACTGCTAATACTTCTGTTCCAAGGACTTGTGCTTTCACGCATCGAGTATGCCCTGGCCATCCTCACTGTCAGCCCTACACAGATTGGAAGACTTGAAAAGGTACAAAACGAAGCCATGCGCATCATTTTGGGCTGCACGAGAGACACCAGCTGTGTAGCAATGAGATACCTCCTTGACTTCCCGACAATGGAACACAGGATCAAGATCTGGAGAGCTCGTGCATACTTAAAAAAGGGTGAGCAGCACCCTCTGCATGACCGCTATTCAGAGAAGGGACAGCTAAGAGGGGCAAATCATGGATGGGTCGGGCGGAAGATGTCGTCAGACAGGTCTGCAGTCTTACCAGTATCAACCCCGGCAAGGAATGGGTGCCGGTGCCTCCAGCTTTTAAGTGCACTTTCTCCTGCATTATCACACTCGACAGACGGTGCAGAGAGCAGAACCCTGCCGCTGTCAATGCAGAGGTTAACGCGCTCATCTATGAACACTCAGATAGCCCCGAAGTGCTCATCTATACAGATGGATCTGTTGTAAAGCAGCAGAGAAGTGCGTGGGCATTTACAGCCCGTTCAGTGGGCCGAACCGTTCAAGAATCCAGTGGTGCCCACTCTATGACCACGAGCAGCATGACAATGGAGGTGATGGCAGTTACACAGGCTTTCATATGGCTGGAATCACAGCATTATACCAACGTGTGTGTACTAAGTGATTCAATGAGCATGATTCAGAAGGTCGAAGCTGGATCTGTACGTAGACAGTGGACTGAATCGCTGCGGAAGTCTGTTGTCCGTAAAGTCACCTTCATCTTCGTCCCGGGACATGCGGGAGTCGAGGGAAATGAACGAGCTGACAAACTGGCTGGCTCTGCACCCCCTGTAGATGGCCAGCCCATGGATCGTGCCGATGTTATTAACGTCCTTAAAGATATGGCGAGAACAGAGGACTTTGACGTCAGTGAGTCCACATCGCTGTCCAGGATGAAAGACCTGGGAGTAAGAATCGGCACAGCCAGACACGAGAGGTACATCGGGAAAACAAAGCGCCTCGTCAACCAACACAGAACTGGCACTATTAGCCACCGGACGCTGATGCATATGCTGGGGGGAGGATCTGAGCACCTATGGACATGTCCGGAGTGCAATGAAGATACCCCAGCTGATAACTGATAACAATAAATGTAGTGGGTAGTGCAGGCGGCTGATGTGTTGTTGACCATGGGTACAGTAAATGTAGTGGGTAGTGCAGGTGGCTGATGTGTTGTTGACTCAGGATTCCAGGGATTTGTTTCACCTGTTGACTAATTGTGCAGGCCTTATGTCAAAACTGGTTCTATGTAATATACAAGAATTCTTGTTGAAAAAATTTGAAGAAGAAAAAATGTGCTACTTATCTCAGAATACCAGGCAGTGATACTGGAGAATCACAGCCTGGGATTCTGAGATAATTAGTACATTTTTACCATGTTCTCTTCATTGTTTTCATGTTTTCATTCTTCTCATTCAGTGTAGTGTCTTCCCTGTGCTTATATGTTGTGTTTTGTATATTTGTTTGCTGATGAAGGCTTGTCACCGCAACATCCTGTGTTTTCCAAAATTATGTCCTGTAAAGCTGCATTACTTTGTGTTATTTTATATTGTTAACTTGATAGAATGCAGTTTTTGCTTGTCTTATTCTGTTCTTGATCTCTGTGATGCATCTTCCATCTGATGCTATCCATGTGCCTAGATATCTGAATGTTTGCACTTGTTCTAACGTTATTTCCTTTAATGATACATTTAGACACCATCTGTTTCATTGATGTCACCTTGACCTACATTTACCACAAATAAACATAATTATTTTCTGTTTCTGATTTCATGAACTTGACCTTTGCCCTTGTTTCAGATCTACAAAAAGCACGACCCCAGCTCTAAAGATGAGACAGAATTGATGGAAAATTTGTTTAATTGTATGTGTTCGTCCCTGGCCTTTGGCCCCAACAGGGCAAGGTTCTTGAGAGGTGAAGGTCTACAGTTGATGAACCTCATGCTGAGGTAAAGTTTCACATGGTTAACAAATGAGCCCACTAATAGTTTTAAATCAACAAATACATTTGAGAAAATGTTGTATTTCCTTTGCAAGATGGTGTTGTCATCAACCTTAAGTTTTTTAGTTTTGCTCGCTTTTAATTCAAGCATAGCCCAGGCACGTGCCACTAATTCTACATTTTTGTAATTGGATTAGCCTTCCATATTACCAGTGTCCCTTCCCATAAGGTGCACACACTCTGACATCATAGGTACTTGTAATTAACGTCCCCAAGTCAAGGACGAGAAGTAAACATTTTAGTCCTACTGATCTGTGTAGGAGTTAAACCTGCTACCTCAGCGGATGTTTAGGTACAAGCGATCTTATCCATTCGCCCACGCTAACCTCTAACCCTAGGTTGATTGTCTGGGGAATTCTGTGTTCAGTAGCTTGCCAGTGCTGTCTGAGCCAGAAGTTAATGTTGGAGTCCAACAGACCGGTGTAGGGGTTGATCCCACTACCCTGCCATCACTGGACGAGCTAGAGTGCTTTTATCCTGTCGGCCATGACGACAGCTGAACAAACAAGTAAACAAGTACACATGATTGTTTCTCCTTTTTACTGTTTATCCATGACTGGAGCATAAGCCATAAGACCCGGAGTATGACAAGGTTGTTTCCTGTCCCCTCTCTTGTTCATAACATTTATAGACAATGTATGTAAAGAAACCAGCCAGGCAGAGACCACAAGAACACTGCATGACGAGAACACAGAAGAAGAACCATCTGCAAATCTATCCATTAGAGAACTCCTGTTTGTGGACGACCAAGCACTAATAGCAAAATCAGAAGCTGAATTACAAGACCACATGAATAGTCTAAATGAAATGTGTAGGGAACATGAAAAACAAAACATGAAAATGAGCATAAGGAAAACGGAGGTGATGACTGTAACTAAAGAAGAAAAAGCAACAACGATTCACCTAAACGAACATCCCTTGAAACAAGTAAAGAGTTTCAAGTACCTATGAAGTATAATATCATCAAATGGCAAATCAGAAGACGAGATTGAAAATAGATGCAATAAACCAACTCATTGGACAAATGGCACCAATACTAAAGAACAAACATGTATAAATAATTAATAAGAAAGCACTTTACAACACAATCTTCATACCAACTCTATGTTACCAATGCCAAACCTGGACAATGACAGAAAAAGAGAAAAGAAAAATCATAACAGAAATTAGATTCTTGAGAAGAATACTCAAGAAGAGATAAGATCAGAAATGAAGAAATCAGGACTAAAGTGGGGTTTATAGCTGCACTAGATTTTATTAGAAGGCAGCAAGTCAAATGGTTTGGCCATGCAAGTAGGCTACCAACTAACAGTATACCACAACAAGCAATGATGTACAGACCAGAGGGAAGCAGAGGAAGAGGCCGACCACATAAACGATGGACGCAGGGAATAACAGAGTCCACTGGAATATCGACACATGAAACCCATAAGCGGGCATTCTCCCGCTGTTTATACTTCACCTCGACACTGCAAGGTACAAGAGGAACATGATGAGATGAGAGGAGCATAAGCCTCCACCAACACACATCCGATCATTCTATCTCTTGCTTTCTCCTGTAACACTCTCCATGATTTCTATCTTCTTTTTTGTTTGCACTTGCTGGCTTTCAACTCAAGCGTAGTATAAACATAGGATACTACTTCTACTGCACTGGACTGATTTTAAACAGTTATAGTTTATTAATAGCTTTATTTTTGTCGTTTGTATTGTCATAGTAGGGTAAAATATCAAGGACAGGAAGATGTAATTTCCTATACTTAAGTGCTCAAAGACAAAGAAGCGCAACACTGACTTTTAATGGGCCAGAGAAGAAAAGGACAATAAGGAGAAATAGAAAAAGAGCACGGTGTATATCCTCCTCTGTTAACAAGAAAAGGGGTAGAATTTAGACAGAAGATTCCAGGAGTTCTTAGGGCGGGGGATATACTGTTGTACACCCCAGACAGAAGATTACACTGCTGGACTGTAACAGGATCAATGAGTTTACACAACAAACTACAGACTAAACAAAACAAATTAAGAACAACAAAATAAAGTCCGAATCGAAAGCTCACTGTGTGGATGTCATCTGCAGACTGCATACTTCTGGTTTCCGGAAGAACAGCCTATGGTGAACGGAAGGCCCAATATACGGAAGTGAGGCTAAGCAGCCATGTGCAGGACGTGACGATTCCTTGGGTGAGCCCAGTACCAGAGCGCTATGTATCGGCTCTGCAATTATGGAAGCCTCCTTGGATGGCGGGGAATGCCCATGGTCTGCCCCTGCCTTCCCTTGAGGGCTGACCAGGATCTTTGGCTGTTCTATATGGACCAGCTGGGATGGGGGATAACACCACAACAGTGAGAGTCAAACGTCCTAAGAAACCCCCGGGAAGGTTAACCCGGTCAACAAATGCCCGCAGAAGTCGGATGTGTCGGCCTAACGGCGCAAGAACGCAGCTCTGCTGTAAACAGGCACAACGCAATCACATCCGGAAAAAAAAACTCCGGATGAACGAAGAAGAAGAAGAACAACAAAATTAGGTTTTTATTGACAGAACTGCATGGTTTAGTGACAAACAGGCATCCTGGCATGTCACATAACTGACATATACAGAAATGGGAACCTATGTTCCCACAGTAATCACTGCTGCCTAACATCGCTATGCACATGACTAGGTACCTATCTCCACAGCCCAACAAGGACATGGCCACAACAGAGCCTTAACGTAAACAACAATGGTAACAGCAGGTATGGACTCTCTATTGTACTCATCTCAGGACTCATGGACAGTTGGTACATACAGAAATGGGAATCTGAAATCCCACAGAGATAACTGCTGCCTAGTACTAACTACAGGGGCGGTCTCTAAATGACAGTGAGACCTCAATCATGTTCAGATGAGTCGAAGGGCACCCTCGATACCCACACAAGACAACCGCATCACATAAGTCGACTGGGACCAGATACAGCGAAAAACCATAACATAACGAGTAACAAAACTATAACCCTAACAGCAGAGATATAGTGGCATAAACAGGCATAAACAGGTGTACGAAGGGGTATACAAAAGAGTATACAAAAGGGGATGTGAGTGGCCTACGACATTAACCAGAGCCGGGGCTCAAGTTTGCTCTACAACCCACAAACATGGCCAGGGGTCACTACCTGCAATGCATGACAAGGTACAACATCTAATTAATAATCATCAAAGAATCAATATTTGCATCAACACATGGACTTCACAGGACAATCACTACAGCAACGGTGTATGCAAACAGTGTCCTTGTGGCACAAACATAGACATGGACTGTGTAAGTTCACACCAACCACATGATACTTCAACTGGACAACAATGACATGGATAGGTTATAGGATATACTCCACATAAAATGTAAACAGAGCACACACGCTCTACAGCATCCTTCGGAGTGATTGGGCCCAAAATTAATGCAACAGCCACCACCATATCATGGGACAATTTTAATGTGAGGGCGGATCATCCCTCGTCACAATGCTCGCAGCCTTTCCTGGCTTCTCATCTAACTCAGTATTTATTTCTTGAACACTCTCGGTTCAGGGGGGTCATTACCTACAGATCTCTGACACAACATGACTTCTCATCCCCAACCCCACAGGCTGAGAATACCACTCATAAATGCCAATGTTACACAGCAACACTAATCAACTTGTCAAAATCAACACCGAACACAACTCAGCTACACCGGTGTACCACGACTCTAACAGGACAACACCATTTGAACATGTACATACAGGACATAAATACAGTCCAATGCACCAACAGCAATCAAGCAGACATAGGATATGCAATTCAACATGACATCACCAACTAGATGTGTCATTGTACTGATGACAACTAGACAACATCACTATACCAGAAGTACAGTTCTACACATAACACCAGCAACAATGAGGACACAGGCTATAACATAAGTCACCGCCAACAACTCAGACATATAACACCACATAAAACCATCACAATCACCACCCCAGTCATTTAGCCGACATCACTACATGGTCACCCTCACCATGACAAAGCTCACTCAATAATACCCCAGATTCATTATGGGTGCCCTATTCAGCAACTCTTGCAAGACTATTCTCAAAACTATTCTTCCTAAGTTCACATGTGTCCAACCTGAGCAACACAGATCATTATCCCCATGAACACTATTATAATCATAAACCACCCTATCATGTGTAGTGTTCAACCTGGCACCTTCATCACTACACCCAGTCATGAATAATTATTACCATAGCTCCATTTATCTAGAAGAACATAACATACATTGTCATCAAGCACCATATATCTATTACTTTCACCGTGCCACTCTACACCTTCGTACGCCAGCAATCACTATATTTTTGGCGTTCTTGAGTCATGATAAGTCATCTGGCTTCAAACAATATAACATAATGGAGGCGTCTCTCATGCCCTGGCACCCTTTACTTTCCATTACATGTGAGATATCTCAATACCTCAGTACATTATAATATAAAGACACCGGCCTTCCCCTTTCTTGTGGGAAGTTAAATCATAAACACATCTGTACCATGTTTCCAGCTCAACTTCATGTTCCTCATTATAGACCAGACTGGTATAACCACCGAATGATGTACTTTGCCTCCCTCTTGCTGACTGTACAGTCCACCTGGAACAGCCCTGGTTACCCCAGGCCATTCAATCTACTGTTATCTTCAACCTCACCATGCTACTATAATAATGGCATTATATTATATATATCCTGCACACCTAATCTGGCCACCTTCATACAGGAATACCACCCAAATAGAATTAATCATAACCTAATATTTTATGCAACAGTGCTCCCTATTTTCCTCTAAACAGCCCCAATCATTATTTCATTATTTCCTCATATTTTATGCTAGTGCTCTGTATTTTCCTCTTGTCAGAACACAGACTTTACAGGACAATACCTACATCCTCCTCTACTCTGGACTATGATACTACATATTCTTAATACTGTATTGAATCGTGGCTATATCAAATTCTATAGAACTACCCAACACAGTACAGTATCGATACTTGATTACTTCCAATCCCTACTGCACTGTCTGCTACCTTAAATCTAAAAACCTACAAATATACACACCGTCGTATGAGAACATCCTTTGTCCTGGATCTTCAACAACTACCCCTGGTATTAGTTTTCTTACAACATCCCTGCCAATCTGCAGAGTAGCACTTTTACAGTTACTAATTGAGGCAATCCCATGTTGTCATTCTGCCGATCATCGCCATTTTACTTGTGAAAATAAATACTAATTTTTATTCACTCAGGAACAGAAGAGCTCCTCGACTTGGTAAAACTATAAATCGCACTACACCAAATTCTACCTCAACCTGGTGAATGTTAAGTTTGGGGCTCCACTATCCTATCTTTAATTAAACTATCTAAATATATTTAACTCACCAAGAGTCCAGTGACTGGGGGGGGGGGGGGGGGGGGCTGGTTAAAGCCTCCCTATTTGATGGTATCTACATCTCTACAGCGATCTACCTAATCGCTCCTTCGGCCACGGTTGTCTGGTTTTGAGAGACCGGGAAACTGACACGCGCCTCTATTTATTCATGTTTCCAGAGCGGCTTCCCATCATACCCCAGGGCACTGCAAGGGACGCTGGTATTGGTAACATCATCATCATCATGTATCGCGTCAAGCGATTACAGTATAGTTATAGTTTATTAGTATCTTTTTTATCGTTTATATAGTTATAGTTTATAATTAATTGTTTTATATTTTATATATTTAAGAGACCAGGGCCATATGGGATGAAACCGGTGCAATGAAGTCGATATTCTTGTCTTTTAAATGTTTGTTTTAACGTAACTGTTGTAGTCGTGGTCCACGTCTCACACTAAGACCAAACTGTCGCTTGTATTTCTTCACAGAGAAAAGAAGATGTCTCGCAACAGTGCCATTAAAGTACTCAACCATTCCATGACCGGGGCCGAGGGGCAAGATAACTGTCAGAAGTTTATAGAAATCTTGGGCTTGAGGAGTCTGTTCCCGTTGTTCATGAAAACGCCCAAACTGGCCAAGGCCGGCCCTTCCCCGGATGAGCTAGAAGGTACAGAGGTTGTTAGTGTGTTTGCTTGTTTGTGTGTGTGCCTACGAGAGAAGAATCAAATAACTTTGCAGATTTCTTTGTACGTTTTTGTATTTGTTTGCTTTGAACTCAAGCGTAGTCCATTCAAGTGCTGAATGTGTTTGTATGTTCTCCTGCTTTGAACTCAAGCATGGCCCCATACACATGGTACTGCCGTTATAGTTGCCACCACTGGGGAATACACTGGACTGATGTTTGCATGTGGATTAGCTTTCCCTATTACCAGTGTCCTTCGCCATCAGGTGAACCCACTCGGACTTCTGAGCTACTTGTAATTTTCCCAAGTCAAGGATGAGAAGCCAACATTTGAGTCCAACTGACAGGTGTAGACCATGAAGGGACGTTTAAGAATGAGATCCCTTATCATGCGGCCATGCTTACCTCCACATTCGAGGTGTGATTCAATGCGATGCTCTCCCTTTGAAAAAGGAAGGAAGTCACAAGATATTTTGTTATGCTTGCTTGCTTGTGTTCGTTGGCTTGAGCTCCAGCGCGATGTCCTGTATGTTTGATGAAGGCATCCTGTTGTCCAACATCAGTGTGATGTCATACAGGACCTGAGGTTTGCGTGAGTATTCGTTGTCCCATGTCTGGCTTATTGGTGTGCAGACTAGTGGTTCCTCGCCGCACAGGCAGACACTCTCCGACTTTGGAGGAATCGGCGATCCTACTGACTTTAGCCAGGACCCCGGAGGGACCTGTTCCCCAGGACGCTCAACTAGGACGCGTTAATAGGTCTTGGCCAGTATATAACCCAGCCCCAGTGCCTTGGAAACACCTCTGCGTCCCATATTTCGTTATGGTAATTAATAACATATTTTGTGTGATTCAATGTGATGCTCTCCCTTTGAAAAAGGAAGGAAGTCGCAAGATATTTCGTTATGGTAATTAATAACATAGCAGAAACCATTGGCTGGGGGGGGGGGGGGGGGAATAAAAATATTAACAACCGAAAATCCAATGGTACAACTTGAGAAAGTTATAATCTAAACTCAGATGTGGACTTTGCCGGTATGGGAAGCAAGTAAAAAAAAAAAAAACACGCGCATGCACACACACATATACTTGTGTACTCACTCACTCACTCACATCTCTCTCTCTCTCTCTCTCTCTCTCTCTCTCTCTCTCTCTCTCTCTCTCTCTCTCTCTCTCTCTCTCTCCCTCTCTCTCTCTCTCCTCTCTCTCTCTCTCTCTCTCTCTCTCCTCTCTCTCTCTCTCTCTCTCTCTCTCTCTCTCTCTCTCTCTCTCTCAATTGAGAGACCTCATTTCAGTCGGTTGATGGCTGAACAGCAGAGATATGCTGAAAAGGCCCGGTTCACTGGACCTCCATCTGTAGAGAATATTCATGACCTCACTGCTCAAGATATTTCCTGGCCCAAATCAGATTTACAAGTCATCTCAGGACTCACAAGTCATCCCCAGATTACAAGTCGTACCCAGACTTTTATGTTATCTCTGCACTTGCATGCCATCTCTGAATTTATATGTCATCTCCTGAATATCATGTCATCTCCGGACTTACAAGTCATCTCTGGACTTACAAGTCATCTCTGGATTTACATGTCATCTCCTGACTTTCATATCATCTCCAGACTGACAAGTCATCTCCAGACTTTCATGTCATCTCCAGATTTACAAGTCATCATGGACTTTCATGTAATCTCTGGACTTTCATGTAATCTCCGGACTTTCATCTCTGGACTTTTATGTCATCTTCACTTTCATGTCATCTCCAGACTTAGAAGACACCTCTGAACTTTCATATCATCTCTGGACTTTCATGTCATCTCCAGACTTTCATGTCATCTCCAGACTTTCATGTCATCTCCGGACTTTCATCTCTGGACTTTCATGTCATCTCCAGACTTTCATGTCATCTCCAGACTTAGAAGACATCTCTGAACTTTCATATAATCTCTGGACTTTCATGTCATCTCCAGACTTTCATGTCATCTCCAGACTTAGAAGACATCTCTGAACTTTCATATAATCTCTGGACTTTCATGTCATCTCCAGACTTTCATGTCAGCTCCAGACTTAGAAGACATCTCTGAACTTTCATATAATCTCTGGACTTTCATGTCATCTCCAGACTTTCATCTCAGCTCCAGACTTAGAAGACATCTCTGAACTTTCATATAATCTCTGGACTTTCATGTCATCTCCAGACTTTCATGTCAGCTCCAGACTTAGAAGACATCTCTGAACTTTCATATAATCTCTGGACTTTCATGTCATCTCCAGACTTTCATGTCAGCTCCAGACTTAGAAGACATCTCTGAACTTTCATATAATCTCTGGACTTTCATGTCATCTCCAGACTTTCATGTCAGCTCCAGACTTTCATGTCAGCTCCAGACTTAGAAGACATCTCTGAACTTTCATATAATCTCCAGACTTTCATGTCATCTCCAGACTTTCATGTCATCTCCAGACTTTCATGTCAGCTCCAGACTTACAAGTCATCTCCAAACTTACAAATCATTGCCGGACCCACAAACTTGCAAATACGACCTCATAACAGACAAAAGAAGGTGCAGTCTTCATCACCTGTTATGGACGAGCAAATATTAGTGTGTGCCTTAGGATAGTCTGTGGTAGTTATTATGTGTAGGTATTAAACAGAGTGTCTAATGAGCTGTTGTTAACCAGTCATTTTTGTAGAATATATTCATAATCTATGTCCAAACTATCGTCTGTTAAGACAGCAAGGTGTCAGTCTTATATATTTCCATGTTTGCTTGGAGTGGTTTAACACTGTATTAATTTGTCTGGGAAGGTTGAAACGACTGAAGAAGTTGGATGTCTCAGTGAAAACGAAATTATAACAGCTCTGCTGTAAACAGGCACAACATGATTACGTCTAAAACAAACATTTAAGACGAATGTAGACGAATTCATTTATTTTATGGTACCTCCGGATCTGTCTATGCATTAAACCCTTACTGCAGGGTGTATTGCAGTCTGCTGGCATCTGGACAGATGATAGTTTGTTACATTGTGCTTCAACTACTGGCACCTGGCCGTCTGGACAGACGATAGTTTGTTACATTGTGCTTCAACGACTGGCACCTGGCCATCTGGACAGACTGATAGTTTGTTACATTGTGCTTCAACTACTGGCACCTGGCTGTCTGGACAGATGATAGTTTGTTACATTGTGCTTCAACTACTGGCACCTGGCCATCTGGACAGATGATAGTTTGTTACATTGTGCTTCAACGACTGGCACCTGGCTGTCTGGACAAATGATAGTTTGTTACATTGTGCTTAAAAAAAAGGCGCAATAACTACAACCATGGTGGGGACCGGGCACACCAACCTTTGAGGTGCTGAGATTCGTGAACATTCACCACGGCTCCATTGTATCACCTAAAGATGTCGCTGTTCTTTGAGTTGCCCTTTGGTTTGATGATTATCTGATTTGGTTGTACTCTCCCCCAGAGCACATCTGTTCCATCCTGGCCTCTATGCTTCGCAACTGCCAGGGAACGCCGCGGCAACGCCTGCTGCTGAAGTTCACCGAGAATAATCATGAGAAGGTAAGAAAATGGACGGAAATCTTGACAAGGTTGGATTAGGATCTTAAAGAAGTAGGCAGTGATGTAAAAGAAAGATAAGTTACAGTACCTTTTACATGCTTTAAGATGCATTAGACATGTTCATTTCAATATATAAGAAAGAAAAAAATAAAAGTTCAACCTCATTCAGCCTGCTTCTTCAGCGTCGGTTATAATAGAGGTCTGATTTTATTTTGGGGTGTAGATTTTTATTATCTCTTCTTTCTTTGCTCTCTTTCGAATTAGTTCTAAACAGGACTGGTTATATTTTTCTCTCTGTCTTAGTCGTGTACTGTTGGATCCTTTTTAGGTCTCATGCTGACTGACATTTTCTTGATTGCGTTGAGTTAGTCTTGATGAGGGCACATGTTGCCAGACACACATCTTGTAGCCCGTACAGCACACGTGTGTGAGTGGTCCGTACCAGACACACATTCTTGTAGCCCGTACAGCACACATGGGTGAGTAGTGCGTACCAGACACATTCTTGTAGCCCGTACAGCACACATGGGTGAGTAGTCCGTACCAGACACATTCTTGTAGCCCGTACAGCACACATGTGTGAGTGGTCCGTACTAGACACATTCTTGTAGCCCGTACAGCACACATGTGTGAGTGGTCCGTACTAGACACACATTCTTGTAGCCCATACAGCACACATGTGTGAGTGGTCCGTACTAGACACACATTATTGTAGCCCGTACAGCACACATGTGTGAGTAGTCCGTACTAGACACATTCTTGTAGCCCGTACAGCACACATGGGTGAGTGGTCCGTACTAGACACACATTCTTGTAGCCCGTACAGCACACATGGGTGAGTGGTCCGTACTAGACACACATTCTTGTAGCCCGTACAGCACACATGGGTGAGTGGTCCGTACCAGACACACATTCTTGTAGCCCGTACAGCACACATGGGTGAGTGGTCCATACTAGACACATTCTTGTAGCCTGTACAGCACACATGTGTGAGTGGTCCGTACTAGACACACATTCTTGTAGCCCGTACAGCACACATGGGTGAGTGGTCCGTACTAGACACACATTCTTGTAGCCCGTACAGCACACATGGGTGAGTGGTCCGTACTAGACACACATTCTTGTAGCCCGTACAGCACACATGGGGTGGAGTGGTCCGTACCAGACACACATTCTTGTAGCCCGTACAGCACACATGGGTGAGTGGTCCATACTAGACACATTCTTGTAGCCTGTACAGCACACATGTGTGAGTGGTCCGTACTAGACACACATTCTTGTAGCCCGTACAGCACACATGGGTGAGTGGTCCGTACTAGACACACATTCTTGTAGCCCGTACAGCACACATGTGTGAGTGGTCCGTACTAGACACACATTATTGTAGCCCGTACAGCACACATGGGTGAGTGGTCCATACTAGACACACATTCTTGTAGCCCGTACAGCACACATGGGTGAGTGGTCCAATACCAGACACATTCTTGTAGCCTGTACAGCACACATGTGTGAGTGGTCCGTACTAGACACACATTCTTGTAGCCTGTACAGCACACATGGGTGAGTGGTCCGTACTAGACACACATTCTTGTAGCCTGTACAGCACACATGTGTGAGTGGTCCGTACTAGACACACATTCTTGTAGCCTGTACAGCACACATGGGTGAGTGGTCAGTACCAGACACACATTATTGTAGCCCGTACAGCACACATGTGTGAGTGGTCCGTACTAGACACACATTCTTGTAGCCTGTACAGCACACATGTGTGAGTGGTCCGTACTAGACACACATTATTGTAGCCCGTACAGCACACATGGGTGAGTGGTCCATACTAGACACACATTCTTGTAGCCCGTACAGCACACATGTGTGAGTGGTCCGTACCAGACACATTCTTGTAGCCCGTACAGCACACATGTGTGAGTGGTCCATACTAGACACACATTCTTGTAGCCCATATTTGTAGCCCGTACAGCACACATGTGTGAGTAGTCCGTACTAGACACATTCTTGTAGCCTGTACAGCACACATGTGTGAGTAGTCCGTACTAGACACACATTCTTGTAGCCCGTACAGCACACATGTGTGAGTGGTCCGTACCAGACACATTCTTGTAGCCCGTACAGCACACATGTGTGAGTGGTCCATACTAGACACACATTCTTGTAGCCCGTACAGCACACATGTGTGAGTGGTCCGTACCAGACACACATTCTTGTAGCCTGTACAGCACACATGTGTGAGTAGTCCGTACTAGACACATTCTTGTAGCCTGTACAGCACACATGTGTGAGTAGTCCGTACTAGACACACATTCTTGTAGCCTGTACAGCACACATGTGTGAGTGGTCCGTACTAGACACACATTCTTGTAGCCCGTACAGCACACATGTGTGAGTGGTCCGTACTAGACACACATTCTTGTAGCCTGTACAGCACACATGTGTGAGTGGTCCGTACCAGACACACATTCTTGTAGCCCGTACAGCACACATGGGTGAGTGGTCCATACCAGACACACATTCTTGTAGCCCGTACAGCACACATGGGTGAGTGGTCCGTACTAGACACACATTCTTGTAGCCCGTACAGCACACATGGGTGTCCGTACTAGACACACATTCTTGTAGCCCGTACAGCACACATGGGTGAGTGGTCCATACCAGACACACATTCTTGTAGCCCGTCCAGCACACATGGGTGAGTGGTCCGTACCAGACACACATTCTTGTAGCCCGTACAGCACACATGGGTGAGTGGTCCATACTAGACACACATTCTTGTAGCCCGTACAGCACACATGGGTGAGTGGTCCGTACTAGACACACATTCTTGTAGCCCGTACAGCACACATGGGTGTCCGTACTAGACACACATTCTTGTAGCCCGTACAGCACACATGGGTGAGTGGTCCATACCAGACACACATTCTTGTAGCCCGTACAGCACACATGGGTGAGTGGTCCATACTAGACACACATTCTTGTAGCCCGTACAGCACACATGGGTGAGTGGTCCGTACTAGACACACATTCTTGTAGCCCGTACAGCACACATGTGTGAGTAGTCCGTACTAGACACATTCTTGTAGCCCGTAGAGCACACATGTGTGAGTAGTCCGTACTAGACACATTCTAGTAGCCTGTACAGCACACATGGGTGAGTGGTCCGTACTAGACACACATTCTTGTAGCCCATATTTGTAGCCCGTACAGCACACATGTGTGAGTAGTCCGTGCTAGACACATTCTTGTAGCCTGTACAGCACACATGTGTGAGTGGTCCGTACCAGACACATTCTTGTAGCCCATATTTGTAGCCCGTACAGCACACATGTGTGAGTAGTCCGTACTAGACACATTCT
This sequence comes from Cepaea nemoralis, assembly GCA_014155875.1. Classification (NCBI taxonomy): domain Eukaryota; kingdom Metazoa; phylum Mollusca; class Gastropoda; order Stylommatophora; family Helicidae; genus Cepaea; species Cepaea nemoralis. The sequence goes on from JACEFZ010003252.1 coordinate 90,672, forward strand.
TGTAGCCTGTACAGCACACATGTGTGAGTAGTCCGTACTAGACACACATTCTTGTAGCCCGTACAAGCACACATGTGTGAGTGGTCCGTACAGACACATTCTTGTAGCCCGTACAGACACCATGTGTGAGTGGTCCGTACTAGACACACATTCTTGTAGCCCATATTTGTAGCCCGTACAGCACCACATGTGTGAGTAGTCCGTACTAGACACATTCTTGTAGCCTGTACAGCACCACATGTGTGAGTTGTCCGTACTAGGACACACATTCTTGTAGCCCGTACAGCACACATGTGTGAGTGGTCCGTACTAGACACACATTCTTGTAGCCACGTACAGCACACATGTGTGAGTGGTCCGTACTAGACACACATTCTTGTAGCCCGTACAGTACACATGGGTGAGTGGTCCGTACCAGACACACACTCTTGTAGCCTGTACAGCACACATGTGTGAGTAGTCCGTACTAGACACATTCTTGTAGCCTGTACAGCACACATGTGTGAGTAGTCCGTACTAGACACACATTCTTGTAGCCTGTACAGCACACATGTGTGAGTGGTCCGTACTAGACACACATTCTTGTAGCCCGTACAGCACACATGTGTGAGTGGTCCGTACTAGACACACATTCTTGTAGCCTGTACAGCACACATGTGTGAGTGGTCCGTACTAGACACACATTCTTGTAGCCCATACAGCACACATGTGTGAGTGGTCCGTACTAGACACATTCTTGTAGCCTGTACAGCACACATGTGTGAGTAGTCCGTACTAGACACATTCTTGTAGCCTGTACAGCACACATGTGTGAGTGGTCCGTACCAGACACATTCTTGTAGCCCGTACAGCACACATGGGTGAGTAGTCCGTACCAGACACACATTCTTGTAGCCCGTACAGCACACATGGGTGAGTAGTCCGTACCAGACACACATTCTTGTAGCCCGTACAGCACACATGGGTGAGTGGTCCGTACCAGACACACATTCTTGTAGCCCGTACAGCACACATGGGTGAGTGGTCCGTACCAGACACACATTCTTGTAGCCCGTACAGCACACATGGGTGAGTGGTCCGTACCAGACACACATTCTTGTAGCCCGTACAGCACACATGGGTGAGTGGTTCCGTACTAGACACACATTCTTGTAGCCCGTACAGCCACACATGGGTTGTCCGTACTAGACACACATTCTTGTAGCCCGTACAGCACACATGGGTGAGTGGTCCATACCAGACACACATTCTTGTAGCCCGTCCAGCACACATGGGTGAGTGGTCCGTACCAGACACACATTCTTGTAGCCCGTACAGCACACATGGGTGAGTGGTCCATACTAGACACACATTCTTGTAGCCCGTACAGCACACATGGGTGAGTGGTCCGTACTAGACACACATTCTTGTAGCCCGTACAGCACACATGTGTGAGTAGTCCGTACTAGACACATTCTTGTAGCCCGTACAGCACACATGTGTGAGTAGTCCGTACTAGACACATTCTTGTAGCCTGTACAGCACACATGGGTGAGTGGTCCGTACTAGACACACATTCTTGTAGCCCATATTTGTAGCCCGTACAGCACACATGTGTGAGTAGTCCGTACTAGACACATTCTTGTAGCCTGTACAGCACACATGGGTGAGTGGTCCGTACTAGACACACATTCTTGTAGCCCGTACAGCACACATGTGTGAGTAGTCCGTACTAGACACACATTCTTGTAGCCCGTACAGCACACATGTGTGAGTGGTCCGTACTAGACACACATTCTTGTAGCCCGTACAGCACACATGTGTGAGTGGTCCGTACTAGACACACATTCTTGTAGCCCGTACAGCACACATGGGTGAGTGGTCCGTACCAGACACACATTCTTGTAGCCCGTACAGCACACATGTGTGAGTAGTCCGTACTAGACACACATTCTTGTAGCCCGTACAGCACACATGTGTGAGTAGTCCGTACTAGACACACATTCTTGTAGCCCGTACAGCACACGTGTGTGAGTAGTCCATACCAGACTTTACTCCCCGAGACACACATTCTTGTAGCCCGTACAGCACACGTGGTGAGTGGTCTATACCACACTTTACTCCCCAAGACATATTGGTACCCATTCTAGGTCGGGTCAACCTGGGAGTCCAGGCAATTGTTAAAAATGTGAATCCACCAGGTACGAGGGGGCTTCAAATGAACACCTTAAAAAGTGTGATAGAAATTACAATAACCATGCCATTGTTCTTTGTGAACCGTCAGTATTTTGTTAAGGATGTCAAAAAGTGTTAAGCACATGACACACAGTGCAGATGAAACACAGTGAACATGAGGACAGTTTTAAAGATGGCCTCCCCATTTTTTAAAATGCACCCAAGAGGTGCAGTTTGGTTATGTCTTTTTATTAGTTAATTGTTACCCATGGAAATTCATCAGCAAAGGAAGGTACAGTATGGTGATGCATTCCTCTCAATCCAGCAAGTGTATGTGTGCAGTAGGAAGTTTCAAAACAGCTGTCATGACCGGGTCAGACACACCGAGTATTGACCCCAGAGTCGATCTGTCTACAGGAATCCAAGCACTATATCAGCGCTGGAGGACTTACATTGAACGCAGTGGTGACTACATAAAAAAATGATACATTTGTTCTTTATTTTTTCAGAATACATTCACACACAAAAAAAGACATTTAAGGTTTTCATGTGAAGCCTCCTCGTAAAATAAGAATACACAAGGCAAGAGCAGCTTTCACAGCACTAGGGCATCATATGTGGAAGTCAAAGGAAATTAAACTTAGCACCAAACTTAGAATTTACAACCCTAATGTTAAATCCAGTAACAATGGTGATATCAAAGAAAATGGTGACACCAAAATGTGGCATAGAAATATAAGGGAACATTCTTAACCAAATAGATAATTTTAAATATCTAGGGGGCAGGTCCGCAAAGGCCGCATTTTTTCTTTATAAACTTCGTTGTGTGATACGAGGTAAGCGGTTTCAAACCCCCACACGGATAGCTGGACTAACATGTTGCTTGTTGTCCTTGACTTGGGGGATGTAAAATTATAAGTACCTCTGAAGTCAGAGTCGGTTCGCCTGATGGCGAGGGATACTGTTAATAAGGAAAGCTAATCCACACGCAAATTAAGTCCTTCATACTAAAATAGTTTATGGGGCAACGCTCGAGTTCAAAAGCAAGAGAGCGCCAAAAAAACCTAGGGGCATTTGTAACATCAGATGGAAGATGTACGACAGAGATTAAGAGCAGAATAGGACAAGCAAAAGCCGCATTTAAGAAAATGAAGGTATCTTGTGAAAATAAGTCAGTATCATGAATGTAAAAAAGAGAGATACAAGCTATATAGACCAGTTTTGCTGTTTTTGCAGGAATTTTGGAATGTAAATGAAAAAATTTAAGAAGAAATTAGAAGAAACAGAGATGTGGTTCCTAGACGAATTTGCAAATTCCTTGGACTGCCAGAGTAACTAACAACGATTGCCTGAAACAGGTAATGAAACTAGACCAAACAGCCTTCTTTTGGGTCATGTGTGAGAAGGAGGCATTGGAAAAACATGTCCGGGGAAAAAGATCGAGGGGAAGAGAGGGACCAAGAGAAATAATGCTAAAGGGGATTGAGATGGTGGCAGGAGGAATATCACCCAGCAGAGTTGACCAGAACACCAAAGACAGATTGGGGGGGAGCATGAAGCAGCGGGAGGGCACAAATATGATGATGATGATGATTTTAAATTGGTACAATGTATGGGCGAAACACGGAAGCGACAAAAGAATGATAATAAACTGCAAGCATTTATAATTTGGGAGAAAGTGGGAAAAAGGATAGTCGTGACTAACATCCATTTATCCACCAGCTCCATCCATAAGTTTTTCAATGTCTTCGTCATTTTAGGGGGAGAGACGAGGGAAATTTCATTTAAATATTTTGAAAAAGGGGACGTTTTGATGACCCGATCGAGCAGGAGAAAATGGTCATTATTTGGGGTTTTTTAGTTTTTGAAAAAAATCACATTTTAAAAATGTTTTCTGTTTTAATTTTCTTTGTCATTTAAAATTTGCTATATCCGTTTTTATATTTAAAAAATTCATGTTAAAATTTGCAATTTTATGTTAAAATATTTATACCCCCGTTAAATTCTTCTATATCCTGTATTATAAAATATATATTCATGTTAAAATTTTTGCAAAAACTTTTGTTAAAATATTCTATACCCTTGTTTAAATTTTGCTAGAGCCCATATAAAAATTCTTATCCCATGTTTCATTCTGCATATCTGTGTTAAAAATATTCTATATCCCATTAACCTTTTCGGGCAGACGCTTGTCCCTTTTGTAGCCCTGAATGGGCAAAATTTTTTCAGGTTCGGTAAAATTTAGGCGCGTTTGTAAAACATCACAAAAAAAGGTGTTAGTCAACCGATTTTTTGTTAAAAAAACAACACAATGAAGGAAAAGCATGCGGTTTTTAAAATATTAAAAACCTTTTTTAAAAAGGTTTTTTTTGTTTTTCCGTAATACCAAATTTTAAAAAAACCCAAATATTTTTGTAACCGAAAAATTTCACGCTTATTTTTTGTTTTGGGA
>JACEFZ010003253.1:0-23542 GCA_014155875.1 Cepaea nemoralis
GCTCATTCCCTATAGCAGCCAAGCCCACAAGACTCTCTGCTCGTTCCCTACAGCAGCCAAGCCCACAAGTTTCTCTGCTCATTCCCTACAGCAGCCAAGCCCACAAGTTTCTCTGCTCATTCCCTATAGCTGCCAAGCCCACAAGTCTCTCTGCTTGTTCCCTACAGCAGCCAAGCCCACAAGTTTCTCTGCTCATTCCCTATAGCTGCCAAGCCCACAAGTCTCTCTGCTCGTTCCCTACAGCAGCCAAGCCCACAAGTTTCTCTGCTCATTCCCTACAGCAGCCAAGCCCACAAGTTTCTCTGCTCATTCCCTATAGCTGCCAAGCCCACAAGTCTCTCTGCTTGTTCCCTACAGCAGCCAAGCCCACAAGACTGCTCGTTCCCTACAGCAGCCAAGCCCACAAGATTGCTCGTTCCTTACAGCAGCCAAGCCCACAAGACTGCTCATTCCTTACAGCAGCCAAGCCCACAAGACTCTTGGCTCTTTCATTTCCTCTTACACCCGCTTTCCCTGGCACAAAAATTAGTCTTGACCTCCTCAGAGATTCAAATCATTGCCTTCTTGCCCTTTGCCTTCTATAGGGTGTATTTTTAATGACTGTGCAGTGTTTGAAAACATTGCTAGTTCAAGTTTTGTATTCACCCTCTGTAAAGTTTATGCAACATAATAAGTAAATACAAAACTTGGACCGGCAATATTTTCAAACACTGCACTGTCATTAAAAATACACTGTATCTTTGTTACTGCCAAGACCTCCATGAAGAGTTGGCATTGTACACGAGACACTTACTTGTGTCATCTATATCAAGAACTGCAGGAAACAGGGCTCAACAATGGTAAAGCTACCAGCCTATTGTAGATGCTGCTGTTCTGAAGACTATCTATACATGACTGCCAGTTGAAGGTACACTAACAGATGAATTAACATATTCAATAGCGCTTGAGTTTAGATTTAAGCGAAGGATGAGAGGATGAATTCGACAACCAGTGTTTTTTTTGGAATGATCAGCATCTATACCTTGCGACATTTGCTGTGGGAGATATTTTTATTTATTTTTTAAGTATTTTTAGGTTTGTACAGAACGCTGTGATGTCAATTCTTAGAAATCAAGAAATCAAAGCACTGCCCTAGTTATGTGAAGTTTTAGCCCTTCACATATACAGAGGCCATAAAACCTCATATAAGGTGAGGGTTTCAGCTCCCTTGTTCGCTGCCATCCCTGTCCAAAATACATTGAAAATGAGATGGTATGTTTATCAAGCTATCCATCCCAAAGCACTTTGGGAATAAATTCTATCATGCAACCATTTATATTCACGTGTGCATGCTCGTGCGCACACACACCAACTACTACCTTGCTACGGCCCCAGAAAGAAATGAAATGGGTTGAACTGTAATAAAGTTTCCTTTGACTGAGGTTGTTGCATTTATCTACTCAGATCACAATAACTCTTAACCCCAAACGTGGACCACATGGATACAGCGATGAAAGCACCTGAACACAGTTCTCCTTTGTTGTATTTTCTCCTCGATATGTACTTTAAAAATTTTTTTATTTTGCACATCCTTTACAGGACATTGCTGTCAACACCAGCATCTTTCAGCTGTATGTTGATTTCTTGGCAAGATTACGCTCAGTAGTTTGCCAATGCTTTCTGAGCGACCGGCTCACATACCCCGTAAGTTACCGATGCGATTCGAACCACTGCTGATTCTCACCGTCATCACGTTACCGACGAGAGTGTACGAGATTACAGAGAAAAATCATAACCTCTAAGCCACGAAGCCGGCCGATATGTACTACAGAAATAATATGACCTGTCTATTTTTAATGTTCTCACGCTAGGATTTTCTTTACCTTCCATGTCTTTGTCATCCTTCTACGGCTCCTTGAATGCATTTTTAAAGGGATTTATGACAGATGACATGCCTAAACCAGCAAACTAATAGCCCTAATAGTTGTAATGGATTTATAATAAGTAATGGCCAAATCGAAATCATTTGTCAAAAAACAAGTGAGCTTATATATTAATTATCACCCATACTGATACATCTAAATATATCTATGTCCGCAAATCGACAGACAGTAAATAGTGTTTTCATACCAACCCTATGCTACCAGTGTCAAATTAGACATAGCCAAATAACGTTTACACAAAATCAACACCTGTGAGATGAGATGCTTGAGAAGAGCTGCCAACGTAACTATCCGAGACCAGGTAAGAATTGATGTTATCAGACAGACAGTGGATTCAACACTATGTTCCACATATATGGAAATGCAGACGATCAAATGGTTCGGCCATCTCGTTAGCATGCAACACTATCAACTACCTACAATGGCGCTACATCAAAGATCTGCTTCGTGAGCAAGAGGTTGCTGAGAAGAAAATGGATTGACGACATCAAAGATATTGTACAATCACACGGAACGACACTATCCAGCGAGTGCCACCCTATGGGCGCTGAAACTTCAACTATTCCTCCCCACGACGTTTGTCGGTGGAAGTGAAAGATGATGATGGCCAAAACCTGCACGTTTTCAAGTCCTTTACTATTGATTGATAGAAGTTTTAAAGGCTTCATGGCAGGTAACATGCGCGTTCGGTCCTTCATTATTCACAGAAGTGTTACAGGATTCACGAAAGGGTACGCTTGTACATCGTCAAACATCCAATCCTTCACTGTTGGTAGAAGTCGTACAGGATTCACGACAGGGGATGCTTGTAAACCAGCAATCCTCCAGTCCTTCACTGTTGGTAGAAGTCGTACAGGATTCACGACAGGGGATGCTTGTACACCAGCAATCCTCCAGTCCTTCTCTATTGATAGAAGTACATGGTTCACGACAGGGGACAATAGTAATTAGTACACCAGCAATCCTCCAGTCCTTCTCTATTGATATAAGTACATGGTTCACGACAGGGGACAATAGTACACCAGCAAACATCCAGCCCTTCACTATTGGTGGAAGTCGTACAGGATTCACGACAGGGAACGCGTGTACATCAGCAAACATTCAGTCCTTCATTGTTGATAGCAGTAAGGGATACATGGCAGGTGACCTGTATAAACCGATAAACCAATAAGTCGTCAGTTCTTCACTGTTGATAGAAGTGGCTCCTGTTGGTCTTTGTCTGTGGTTATTAATGTCTGTCTGTCTGTCTATACAAACACAAACTGAAAGTATAACCAGCCAGTTTTAAAATAAAAGCAGGCGACAGAGCCAGAAGTCATATAGATTATATATCGACACAATCGCGTTTCACGAATGCTATTTGGCCATTAGCATCAATGCCAACGGCATAGTTACAGTGATCGTATTCCTGTTGTATGCAGTTTGAAAGTAACATTAAACATAATAACTAAATACAAAAAAGATCTTCAATAAGATATGTGACACGAGAGAAGTCCCCTCATAACATATGTAGATCAATAGCAGGGAGAACAAAAATACGGACAACGGAATGCAGACCGCAAAGGACAATCATGATAATGTATCATTTTCCAAAATTACTCTTTCGGAATACAACAAAGATGGGAAGGATAAGAAATAGAATGCGACCAGAAATGTCAGAAACTCGCCTTGATTCTGCTGCAAATAAGGGAATAAAAAGTGCCGATTTTATTTACTTTTATTTACAATGTTCATAAACAGATGTATTCAGATGAACAAAATGCCTGTATTTATGTTTCATAGACAACCCAATTAAACTAAGTAAATGATAACCCGATCTCAATTGTTAAAACCTCAGTTTAAGAGACGGAGACATCCAACTATTTATTTAGCAATGTAGACACAGACAAAGGAAAATATAAAGATATTAAAATAAGAGTACAAAAGTACTCCCATCGTTTGTATAGCGCTAGGAAATATATGGAAGTCAACATCAATTTAACATAGCACCAAACTTAGAATGTTTAACTCCAATGTTAAACCATTTAATACTGTATAAACCAGAAACACTGATAAAGACTTTAAAATAAAATATAGTACCGTATCCTTTACAGGACCTCGCAGTCAACACCAGCTGTTTTGATTGTTTGTGTTTTCTTGGTAAGTTTCTGAATGACCAGCACTCATACCATTGTATAAGAATCAACGCAAGGCGGTCTGCTTCCAATTCGTCCGCAGCTGTGTTTCACATGCGGTATGAGGGATAACGAATTGCGCAACCCCTTCGCTACAGAACCGGCTAAAACAGTTACTACAAACATTCATGAATTGTTGCTTGCAGAGAGTAGAAGGATCACAGTGATCACAAAACCGACTAAAACAGTTACTAATAAACTACAAGCATTCATGAATTGCTGCCTGCACAGAGTAGAAGGACCACGGTGATATGACAGAATAATCAATCGGGAGTTTAGGGTGAGACCCGACTGATTCCAATGAATGCAAAGGCGAGGAAAAGACGACGGTGATGGACAGGACGCACATTATATTTATAACACCCCATTAATTTTTTAACTAGAAATTCTTTCCCTGCAAAACACGCGGTAAAAGAAATAGAAGGAGATGTTAATACACAACAAGAATGGAATTATAAATATAGATGAATAACATGGGGGAGCGATAAGAAAGAGACAAACATCTTTCTTCGGCCATATCATGATGAGAAGAGAGACATTGGAGAACAGCGTGACAACCGGAAAGCTCGAGGGGAAGAGAGGCAGAGGCAGACCTAGAGAAATGATGCTGGATGGATTGAGACGGTGGCATAGAGGAATATCAGTAACAGAGTTGATCCAGAACACCAAAGACCGAGATCTGTGGAGAGCCATGAACGCCTACGCTAGCTGGCAGGGCACTTGATAATGATGATGATGAACATGGGGAGGCCATAAAGGGAGCTGCAGGAGATAGTAAACGATAAGAATATGAGACTACGACCTCCATCATGAGAATGGGGGCGGAAGAAGTAACAGCGGCATTCCATTGGTTAGAGGCGACCATCGCAACACACATTGCATTCATTGAGGACTCAAGGACTATGGTTAGTAAGGTGAAGAAAGGAATATTTTGTGTGGAATGGCGGTCCTCGCTATAAAGGTAACATACTGTGAGAATTGTATTGATTTTTTACCCTGGCCATGCAGGAGTGCGGAGGGAATGAACAGGCTGATAGGCTGGCAGGGAATGCACCGGTGGTAGATTACCTATGGACAAGGGAGAAGTAGTAGAGCGCTTGTAGGACCAGGGGGAGAAGGTGGGGGGGGGGGGGGATTGATAACCCGTATATGGAAAGAATGATAATGCTGGGGGATCGGCGGGGTTCTGGAAGAATCTGAAAACTGAGAAGGGAAGTCAATAAGATAGCTGTGGGAACGACTAGTAGTATGACTCTTCACTGGCTGTTGAACGAGGGGACGGGCCGCAAATGGGAATATCCTGAGTGCAGCGACGTTGATTCTTAGCTTATCTCAGCTCAACTCAGCTCAGAACGGTTTGGCATGAGATGGCTGCAGACCTACGCTCCGATGTGGGACAAAGAGCAGCAGAAGGGGTCAGTATGACGGTCTATAACACTGTAAATAATATTAGATCAATTGACCTCTACTCTATGGAGGCGTGAAATAAGACACTCAATCGCACACAAAACTGTTACACAACAAGCACGTTTCAGTGTAACGATTCCGTCTGTCTTTGAGACAGGCAAAGACCTGACGTAGGTTATTAGATCTAAATATAGACTCAATTTACTTACTAACGACCAAATAAAGGCGAATATATTTACGTGGGAATCCAATCTTCTCTTGCACGGATTTCATTATTTTGTCTTCTCCTGGGAAGGCGGAGATTAAAGTTTATTTCTTTGGTCACATATAATCACGAGTGTGGTTTTCTAGAAATATAATCACCATCTTGATTCAGGAAGTATTTCATCATTGATTATGTTTTTGTTAGTTCACACCCGCGGAGAGTATGTTTTGATGTATGTGTTGTTACAGGTAGTGTGTACTGATGAGTAAGTCTGTGCGTTTGATTTAGTATAACACACACACACACACACGCACGCACGCACGCACACACACACACACACACTCATTCACACACCCGAGTACAGTACAGTGTATTTTTTTGTTTTATGTGTTGCTAAATGTAGTGTGCATTAATGGGTACGTGTGTGTTTGATGTTTTTTGTATGCATTGCTAAATGTAATGTGTATTAATGAGTGTGTGTTTGATTTTTTGCATGTGTTGCTAAATGTATGTATATTAATGAGTAAGTGTGTGTTTGATTTGTTGCATGTGTTTCTAAATGTACTGTATATTAATGACAGTGAGTGTATGTGTGTGTGTGTGTGTGTGTGTGTGTATTTTGTTGCATGTGTTGCTAAATGTAATTTATATTAATGAGTGTGTGTTTGATGTAATTCATGTGTTGCTAAATGTAGTGTATATTAATGAGTGAGTGTGTGTGTGTGTGTGTGTGTGTGTGTGTGTGTGTGTGATTTGTTGCATGTATTGCTAAATGTAGTGTGTATTAATGAGTGTGTGTGTATGTGTGTGATTTATAGTATGTGTTGCTAAATGTAGTGTATATTAATGAGTGTGTGTGTATGTGTGTGTGTGTTTTGTTTCATGTGTTGCTAAATGTAATGTATATTAATGAGTGTGTGTGAGTGTGTGTGTGTGATTTATAGCATGTGTTGCTAAATGTAGTGTATATTAATGAGTGTGTGTTTGTGTGTGTGTGTGTGTGTGTGTGAGTTTTGTTGCACGTGTTGCTAAATGTTATGCGTATTAATGTTTGTGTGTGTGTGTTTTGTTGCATGTGTTGCTAAATGTAATGTGTATTAATGAGTGTGTGTTTGATTTGATGCACGTGTTGCTAAATTTAGTGTATATTAATGAGCGTGTGTGTGTGTGTGTGTGTGTGTGTGTGTGAATTGTTGCATGTGTTGGTAAATGTAGTGTGTATTAATGAGTAAGTGTGTTATTGATTTGTTGCATGTCCTTTTCTGGACGCCGTGATAAACCCCGGATTGGTTTTCTAAATAATGTAACGTCCAGTAGCTTGCCATTGCTTTCTGAAGGAGAAGTCAATGTTTAAGCCCCACTTAATGCAGTATATGAATGGAAAGCGCTACCCTGTCATCAGCGCGCTGCAGGTTTAATTAAGAGCAAGCTCTATTTATCCGTCCGGCCACGTCGAGTACTATTGTGCATGGTTTAGTGAGTTAAATAGACGCATGACGTCGAGTTAATGGAATCCGTAGATGCGCCGATAATGTCACGAGAGCAGTAGGATGAGGGTCGTCCACTAAGTGAGAGAGAGAGACTGACCACCTATCCCTCAGTGCGCGTGGACCTACAAAATGTGAAGGCGCTAACATTTTATAGAGCCATATAAGGTTTCTGCTTCGGAACCTTAAACAATAAAAAAGATACACACACACACACACACACACACCCACCCACCCACCCACCCACATATCTGCGTACACTGTATGCTTTGTCTGTATATGTGGTTACATGTAGTGTGTATTGATGAGAAAGTCTATTTGCTTATTTTAGTAAGACACACACACACACACACACACACACACACACACACACACGCACCACACACACACACACACACACACACACACACACTCACACGTGTGTGCACACATCTGCCTGCCCGCCTGACTGCCTGTCTGTCAGTATGACTGTCTGTTTGTTTGTCTGTCTGTCTATGTCAAGACACTAGCTGAGATAGGAAAGTTAGATGAATAATAATAATAAACAAATTAAAGATAATAAAAAATATGAAAGAAGTGAAAATATGAAAATTGATATCCTAGACGAGTAAGATGAGATGGAAGGGACCTTGTAAAGTAATAGGACTCTCACACAATAATATATTCAGGAAGTGATAAATATGAAATAAGAGTATTGCTACTGTCTGATGAGAAAACAATTAAATCAAGATTGCCTAGTTTGTCTTCTTATTTCGATTTCTTATTCACATCGTCCAAGCGCTCTAATTCTTTCTTAATTTAAATATATGCCCCAACAGGAGAAAGCAGTGAAGATAGTATAGATGAATTTTATAATGACACCGAGAATGCTTTGAAGAAATGTAAATATTCAGAAATAAATATCGTAATGCAAAAGTGGGAGATCAAGAGGATGGGCGCACAGTAGGCAAACATGGTTTGGGAAAACGAAACGAAAGAGGATACAGACTTGTAGAATGGGCAAAAGAGCAAGATATGATTGTCGGAAACACCTGGTTTAAGCAACATCCTAGATGTTCTCATCCTCTTCATTCCTAGTTTTTCTAGAACCTCTGCATTTGATTGTTCACAAACGTTAAGTCTCTACTATTGAAATGGTATCACCTGCATATTGCTGGTGCAGAGGTAGCGCTGTGGTTGGCACGCTGGACTGTCTGCCCGGTTGTAATGAGTTCGTATCCTTACCGAGTCTATGTTTTAAAAATTCAGTTCCCAGGTCGACACAGCCTTATACGGATACAAAGAAACGGTTTGGGACACGAAGGCGGCGGGCGTCCCTATTCACGATTGGTCTATGAACATACGGATGTAGAACAAACAATATGCCCAATATTTCTCCAGAGGATCCTCTACTTACTTACTTCATTTAGCATTTACCCAGTACGGCCGAACGTGTTTTTTTTTTTAAAAACGGGTTTTAACGGATAAAAGGATCGACTTAATTGCACCGAGTTTATCCCATTAGACTCGGTTTCTTTCTGTAAGGGCGTCGAGCGGAAAGCATTGCACAAAGCACGAACTCCGTAGCTCCAGCGACGATCCCCAGGAGTCGCCGAGAAAACTGCACTCGTGAACTGGACGATGTGGCCCGGAATCAAACCCACAACCCTCGGAGCGTGAAGCAGGCCCCATAAGCACCTCACCACGGAGACTCCCAAGATGTTTGACTTTATGAGACTGCCGAGCTACCTACTTCCCAAGAAGTTTGACGTTATGAGACTACCGCGCTACCTGCTGCCCAAGGTATTTGACGTTGAGAGACTGACGAGCTACCTGCTGCCTAAAGAGTATAACAGGATCATTTCTTACCTTTTTTGGGGGGTTCGCATATCCTTTTACAGGACATCGCTGTCAACATCAGCTGATTGTTGATTTCTTGGCAAGATTACGCTCAGTAGTTTGCCATTGCTTTCTGAGCGACCAGCTCACATTCCCCGTAAGTTACCGACGCGGAGAGAACCGCTACCGATTCTCGCGCACATCACGCTACCTACGAGAGTATACGGGATTACGGAGAAAGTCGTGTAACACCTAGACCAGGGAGACCGGCTTACTTACTTTACTTTCTGTTTGTTGGGTGTGTATGGAGCTCACTCGCTTTTAACTCAAACGTAATCCATTGATTTGCTACTAGTTCTAGTGCACAAGACTGATTTTGGCTTGTGGATTAGCCTTCCCTATTATCAGTGTCCCTCGCCACCAGCAGGTGGCAGGACCGTGCGGTAGATTTTCTCAGTATGCTTCTTCTTCTTCTTCTTCTTCTTCTTCTTCTTCTTCTTCTTCTTCTTCTTCTTCTTCTTCTTCTTCTTCTTCTTCTTCTTCTTCTTCAGCGTTCCGCGTATGGTGCAAGTCTTCGAAATGCCGCCCCTTAATGATGCAAGTCTTCAAATGCCGCTCCTCCTTCGCTGCTTATGCCGCCCCCTTACGGTACCGCCTGATGCGGCCGCCTCTCTGTATCATAGCACGACACGGCCCTGGCAAGCGAACCCACTCCGACGTCTAAGGTACTTGCAATTTACGGGCCCAAGTGAAGGACAAGAAGTCTACATTTCAATCCAACTGACCGGCATAGGGAGTTGAACTTGCTACTTCGTCATCAGCACACCGGAAGTTTAAGATCATCCATTCATTCCAGAACGGCTTCCAGAACGGTTGGCGTTGTGACCGACGCGATATATACTGCCCAAGTTGCGTAAAAGGGTACTTTCACGTGTTTACTTACATGCATACTTCCATACTTGTATACTTACATGCATACAGACTGCGAGAGCAGCAAATTAAAAGAGGGGTGGCCAAACAAGAACACTACGCAGGAAGCCAAAGAAGATTGATAAACCAACACAGAACTGGCGTCATTAGCCGCTACACGTTGCGGGATTTGCTGAGGAGGGGATCCGAGCACTTATGGACTGAATGGTTCGATGTGCAATGAGGATGATCTGTCGACTAACTAACTAACTATGCATACTTCCGGGGCAGAGCTAGCCAGGTGCCTACTGCTTTCACCTGCCGACCAGGTGGTCATGTATTCAAACACCCCTCGAGACGGAGTTGCAAAAACAAAAAAAAAATTAACCGGTTCTCATATAGACGATGCAGACTAAAATAGGTACCAGAATATTATTTGGAAGTGAAGGCGACGGACGTAGTAATTACCACATCACACGTTTAGTTCCAGTTGGCCTATAACACATGGGGCTTGCACCACAAACCAAATACACCCCCCCCCCTCCCCCAAGGTGTTAAATTGGACCCTTTACTTTACTAACTACCTGGATATTTAAGAATATGTATATTTTCAGCTCCGACTTTAAATCCATCAAGAAGTTCCATATTTCAGAGTGTTGTTTTATTGTGAATATAGCATTGATGATAATACAAACTCATCTGCTAAGAGCTCACCAAGATACCAAGATTATCTTTAATATATGATGGCAGATTCTTGTTCCAAATATATATTTCTTATTATTCAGAAGTCGCGCTCCGTGGCTAAATGCTTGCGAACGCGGTTCGTGAGCCGCTTACCGGGTATTCGAAACCAGCCGCGACCGATTTGTGCAGCAGACCGTGTCGTGTTGTTATGGGAGCCGGTCGTTCAGAAAGTAATGGCAAACTACTGAACGTAAAAGCTTATATATATATATATATATATATATATATATATATATATATATATATATATATATATATATATATATACACTAGCTGACCCGGCTCGGCATCCACACGCACAATTCAGTCCTTCACTACTATAAATAGTGTGTGTGGACTACACTTGAGTTCAAAGCGAGCAAGCGCCAAAAAAGTTCGTGGGCTGATACCCTTCCCTTCCATGACATCAGGCGGTCAAGAAACTAGTTCACTCCGCCTCAAATGGGTTCCAGGAATTGCCCTTGGAAGTGAAGGCGGCCCGTGTGATACTGACCACATCACGAATCGACCGCCAGTTGGTCTGTACAAATTGAAGGCAAGTACCACATATGCAATATGGCTTCTTCTTTCTTCTGTGTCCTTCGCTGCCCTGTGCCGTTAGGCGTCGCGGGATCGTTTGTTGATTGGTTTCCGAACTAGGGCTCGCTCGGTCGCTTGTCGTGCTAAGATGTGGGGGGCTTTTAAGGTGAGGATGACTCCGTCGATCCATCATTTTGGCAGTCTTCCCCTGACTCTTGGTGTTTCCATTTTCATGTTGTATGCTCTTGCTGCTGGCGACATTGGGTTCATTCTCACTAGGTGGCCGAACCAGTTCAGTCATTAAGGATTCAAAGAGTATGTTTAGTGAGGCGGAGAAAGGAATGTTTCGTGTGGACTGGATATATAGTTCAGAGGTCACAGATTGTGAGAATTGTATGGATGGTTTGCCCTGGCTATGCGGGGGTGCGGGGGAATGAACAGGCTGATAGGCTGGCAGGGAATGCACTTCTTGGTGGTAGATTGTCTATGGACAAGGGGGAGGTGGTCGTGAGGCGTGTGGGGCCAGGTTGGGAGGTGGGGGAACAGATTAAAAACCCATATGTTGAAAGAATGAAATTGCGGGGGATCTTCAGGAGTTCTGGAAGACTCTCAAAACTGAGAGGGAACACCAGGAGAACTAATCAGATAGCAGTGGGAACGATTAGTAGTATGATTCTTCGCTGGCTGTTGAACGAGGGGAAGGAGCACGTATGGGAATGTCCTGAGTGCAGTGATATCGGCTCTTAACTCAACTCAACTCAACCAGTTAAGTCTTTGTCTATGAATGAATTTAACAACTGGTGTTGCTCCAACTGTTGTATATATCTCCTCGTTTCTAATATGGTCCTTTTGTTGATTTGTTGGCTGCTTTTTCTCAGGCATCACATTTCACAAGTAGTGAGTTTTCTTTCTTGTTATTTAGTTAGTGTCCATGCTTGGCATTGATAGCACAACGTTGGTATATAAATTGCATTTATAATGTTCTTCTTAATTTCCAAGGAGATAGCTAGATGTTTCAGGATGGGTGTAATTTGATATATAACATAATTGGCTTGTTTAGTTCTTGTCTCCATCTCTCTCTCTAATTTGCCATCTGATGAAAAGATGCTCCCAAGATATTTGAATTCGTGTACTTGTACGAGCTGTGTACGAGTCTCTGATAGTTAAATTAACAGGACTTGGGAGTGAAGTCTGGCCAGCACATTGATGCCGACTTAGAGGGCCAGAGAAAAGACATTACAACCAGCTCCCCATAGAAACAGTGAGTAGAGATTCGTTGAGATGGTTGCTGCCTCGAAGGACTGAGCACGGATGGCAATATCCAATGTGCGTGGATGTGGATAGAGATAACATAACATGACATGACTTTAGTGTATATTCCGGTTATATTCCGGTCTACGTCGGTCGGTTCCTGAGTGCAGTTTTCTTGGAGACTTCTGGGTGGTTATCCTTTGAGCGACGGAGTTCGTACTGTACATGACATTTTCGGCAGGTCGCCCTGCGGAAATAAACAGAGCCGTATGGAATAAAACCCGGTGTAATGATCAACTCGTCATGAAACCTGTTTTAAAAAAGGCATTTTTAAGGGTTTCTAGCAAGTGATAACAGTGTATTTGTTATCATCAATAGCCTTGCCGACTGACGTGGGCGATCATGTTTCTCCACATATTTCCGTCTTCAACAGCTTGTATCAGTTCAAGTGCTTACTCCCTTCCGTGCCGAAACACAAGACGTTCAAGAATTTTCTATCGATGTCTTTTTTTATCTTGCTTTCCACAAATCTTTCCAGCGATTACAATATGTTCCAATGTTTGTTTTCTCATATCTCATCTCATATAATCTGGTTCCTCTTCTACCTTACGGCGTCGAGGTGAAGCATAAACGGCGGGTGAGTGGCCTTTTATGGGCTTCATTTATCGAGATCCTCTTGGACTCTGCTATTCTCGCTGACCATCGTTTACGTTTTCTCATAAAATGATGTCTACTTCTTTCTAGTGTTTGTGATGAGATGTAGCGGCGCCTTAGTCTCTTTCACAACGTTTAGATTATTCGTGTTGGCTGCCGAATGACATTTCAACATTCTTCTATAAAACCACACCTCTAACTCTTCTATGGATGTTTTCTGCTTGTTTACTAATTGTTCAAGGTTCACAGTAACCGAGCGTACATTGCTGATTGTAATTGTTGTAACTGACTCCCACTCAATGCTCCGGCAGATTCAGTACGAACATTTTGGGCAAGAAAGACTGGATAAATAAGGAAAACTCTCAGTCAGAGCCACTGATACACGATGCTGTCTACAAATAATCGTATATTGCACAAGGAAACATATCGATGTAGATACAACTAATCTAATCGTGGATCAAATTAGACATTAGCAGGAAAGAGGGAGGTAGAGAACAAAGTAGATGCCTGCGTAACCAACTTTCCACTGTTGATTCTTCTTCTTCTTCTTCTTCTTCTTCTTCTTCTTCTTCTTCTTCTTCTTCTTCTTCTTCTTCTTCTTCTTCTTCTTCTTCTTCTTCTTCTTCTTCTTCTTCTTCTTCTTCTTCTTCTTTGCCCACCTTCACACGTCAAAATGAGTATACCCAATGAAGACATTGTTTTGCGAGCCCTTTTGTGAGCCCGAAGACATTGTTTTGTGAGCCCTTATACCCGGGTTCGAAACACAACGGTGCTGGTTTTTTCGAAAAAGGTATAGGAGCCGGTTGTTCAGAAAGCAATGGCAAACTACTGAACGTAAAATTTGCCCAGGAATCATGAACAGCACAAATGCTGGTGTTGACTGCTACGTCTTGTGAAGGAAATGCAACTTAATTAAAATTTAATGAAGACAGCAATCAGCTTGAGCCCGTTGACATCTTTATAGAGTTTGTCCTCACATCTACAGGGCGTTAGGCTACAATGACTTTCTGTGCATAAGTTGGAATTCCGGCAGCAAATATATAGCCAACAGTTTACCAGCTAAACATTTATTGAAGTGTGTCCACAATGTGCGTAACAGATTAAATTATTTTGGGTTCCATTCGTTCCGTTTGAAAACAAACTGTGATGTTAACAAGCTGAAGCAGACTGCTGCTAACCTTGGGAATATTTATGCCGACGTCTGTAGTTGTACGAAGAAGAAGAAGAAGAAAGAACATGTGTTGCAAGGTCTTTTCGAGCAACATAATTTTTGTTTGTTTGTTTGTCCATCAAGAATGATGATGGCCATTCATTTCATCCATTGGGGTTGAAAGTATGGAGCCGTGAGTTCTAAGATGGCTGATAAGGCCTAGTTTGGCACGGAATGTTCTTTGACAATGTGGGCAAAGAATGCTTGACGTTCCAGCAGGAGGATCTCCTGCAATGGTTTTTCTGTCCAGCCTTTTCTTCACAGCTCTTGCAGTCCTATTTACTTCACAAGTGACTACACCCTCGCGTAATGATGAACGCCACAAATGTTGATCTTTGGCAGCAGTCTCCCAAGTGTCAAGATGAATTCCAAAAGCTTTTAGTGAGATCTTCAGAGTGTCTTTACACCGCTTCCTCTGGTCGACTTGGGAGCGTTTACCACAACGCAGCTCGCCGTAAAAAATTCGTTTAGGGAGCCTATGATCTGGCATGCGAGTTAAGTGACCAGCCCAGCGAATCTGATTCTTCATTAGTAGAGTGTGGATACTGGGCATGGACACTCTTTCTAGGACTTCAGTGTCCTGGGATATTGTCTTGCCATTTAATCTTCAATAGATTCCTAAGGCAGACTGTGTGGAAGTGGTTTAATTTCCTAGCGTGTCGCTGATAAACAGTCCAGGTTTCGCAAGCAATATAGCAGTGTGATAATACGACTGCTTTGAAGACTTCTTTCAGCTTTCTTTGCAGGCTTATTCCATTTCTGTCCCACACATCCTAACAGAGTAAACAAATAGTGACGTTTATTTTGGTCGAGAAATGGGAGGATCCTACTACAGGTCTGTGATGCGCTAGAGCCATTACATTTTGAAGGCATGAATGCACGGAGGAACAGGTGGTCAGTCTTTCCCTCACTTAGTGAGACGATGAACGCAGGTGTCGAACCCTTCTCCGTCAGCGCTCATAACATTATCAGCGTAGCTCCCTAACAGCAACGCTAACGAACCCGCTAAATAATGATGTTAAGAACATGAACTATCCTAAATCTAGTTTGGAGGTTATGCTAAGAGAAGAAGTAATTAAGTAACAGGAATTTTACGAATACATATATTTTTTTTTATTATAGTGCAAACCAGTGTATTATTTCTCAAGATAATCCTCCTACCTGGCAACACACTTGGTTCACCTGTACACTAACCTGTTGATGCCTTCTAGGAAAATGTTTTTGGGTGTGGTCTTATTCCAATTTTGTACCGCCTCCATTACCTTGTCATCTGCAAACCTCAGACTCCGCAAATGTTCTTTCAAGGGCCCAAACAAGTGAAAGTCCGGTGGCGCCAAGTCTGGACTATATGCTGGATGTTTCAAGACCTACAATTTCAGAACTTATGGTGTATCCACAATATGCGCAGCCGTATGAGGGCTGGCGTTGTCGTGCAGCAACAATACTTCTTTTAAGAGAAGTTCCCAGGGATTCTATCGCAATTTGTTAACTAGCATGCCACTGTATCGAGGCTAGTCACAGTTTCACCCCTGTCCTGGAAATGTACCAGTACATGACCTTTGATATCCCGAAAGACGGGTATCATGGTTGTTCCAGCGGATTGCTGCGTCATGACATTTTTTATTCACCGAAGACAACAGGTGTTTCCAATGCATTGACTGCCTCGCACTTAATGACTTTTCCTCGAATTTTCTTGGGAATCTAATACTCTTACTACCCTACCAACTTTGTGTACATAATATGTGTCAAAGAACAATACAAATAATTCATAAACAAATTGTCAAATGTAAAGTTTAATATCTGCAATACACACATTACTTTAAAAAAAATAAATAAATAGATAAATAAATAAGAAAACACACATTTTCTAACATTCATTGTCTCATGAACTTTGTGTACCGCGAACACACTGGAACGTAATTAAGGACAGGCAGATCATCAAATACATTCGAAGCTTTCATACAAAACTTATAACGATCCTTTCAGAACTATTGCAAAGCAACATCCTTTGAAGACTCGCAACGTAAACCTTTATTAAAGCTTGATACAGTCGACAGCATTTACAACAGCAGTTAATAGACAACTTTTTCCATGTTTTACCACACGCCTCTGTTTATTGGGAAAAGTCGAGTTCATAATTGTACGATCAGAATGCTGATTCACAAGGCTGTGTCATTAACGTTTTTTTTTTAAAATGTGTCATGCCGAGCCGATAAGTGTGGGCGGTCATGTTTAGCCATCTCTATTAATTGACGAAACATGATTTTATATGCAGTTATAAAGAAGGCAGTTTGCCATTGCTATTCTTCTTAGCATTGACCGTACTGGTCGATGACGGTAGCTATTGTCTCCAAAAAGGGATACCCAGATTGCCGTCGTGAAATTGGAGACCATAACTTACAACTATCTGTCGGCCGTTCTCAACTTCATCGACCACCTGCAACAATGGCTTTACATAACCCTAATACGGGGTGGGGGGGGGGGGGGAAGAGAAGATAAACGGACACTCCATTAACTACTAACAAAAGTTACAAATGACGATGTGATTGGAGAAGAACTGATACTTTGAACCTGGTTAGTCATAATTAGATAATAGTCGAATAATATAACACGCATGAAAACGATACCAACTCACTTGTTAATAGTAATAATAGCAACAGTTACAGCAACAACAACATCATAATCATGTGCCAAGCCGATAATGCGTGGGCGGCCATGGTCCGCCATCTTACACGATCAGCAGTCTAGGATCAGGTCGTGTTCTTGTTCTGATTATGCCACGTGGCCCAGCCATCCAGGTATGTATCTTTTTGCCTTCTCCATTTTCCAGTTTTCTATCAGTTTTCAGGTTCATTTTCATCTCATCTTATCTCATCTCATCATGTTCCTCTTGTACCTTGCGGTGTCGAGGTGAAGTATAAACATCGTGAGAGTGCCCGATTATGGGCTTCATGTATCGATATTCCCTTGGACTCTGCTATTCCCTCCGTCAAACGTTTACGTGGTCGGCCTCTTCCTCTGTTTCCATCTGGTCTGTACATCATTGCTTGTTGTGATATGCTGTTGACTGGTAACCTACTTGCATGGCCAAACCATTTGATATTCTGCTTTCTAATAAAATCTAGTGCTGCTATAACCCTCACTTTAGTCGTGATTTCTTCATTTCTGATCTTATCTCTTCTTGATACATTGAGTATTCATCTCAGGAATCTCATTTCGGTTGTGATTTTTCTTTTCTCTTTTTCTGTCATTGTTCAGATTTGGCATTGGTAACACAGAGTTGGTAGGAAGATTGTGTTGTAAAATGCTTTCTTAGTAGTTACTGATACATGTTTGTTCTTTAGTATTGGTGCCATTTGTCCAATGAGTTGGTTTGCCTTATTGCATCTGTTTTCGATCTCGTCTTCTGATCTGCCATTTGATGATATCAAACTTCCTTGGTTTTGATTGTTGATGAAGTGAATGCAAGAATTTCCAAGGCCAGCGCGGCCTTTGGCAGACTGTACAAGAATGTATGGGACAGAAATGGAATAAGCCTGCAAACAAAGCTGAAAGTCTACAAAGCAGTTGTATTATCCACACTGCTATATGCTTGTGAAACCTGGACTGCTTATCAGCGACACGCTAGGAAATTAAACCACTTCCACACAGTCTGCCTTAGGAAGTTACTGAAGATTAAATGGCAAGACAAGATCCCAGACACTGAAGTCCTAGAAAGAGCGTCCATGCCCAGTATCCACACTCTACTAATGAAGAATCAGATTCGCTGGGCTGGTCACTTGACTCGCATGCCAGATCACAGGCTCCCTAAACGAATTTTTTTACGGCGAGTTGCGTTGTGGTAAACGCTCCCAAGGCGGCCAGAGGAAACGCTTTAAAGACACTCTGAAAATCTCATTGAATGCTTTTGGAATTCATCATGACACCTGGGAGACTGCAGCCAGAGACCGAAATTCGTGGCGTGCATCATTACGCAAGGGTGCAGTCACTTGTGAGGCAACCAGGACTGCAAGAGCTGTGAAGAAAAGACAGAACAGAAAAACCACTGCAGAAATCCTCCTCCAGAAACGTCAAGCATTCTTTGTCCACATTGTCAAAGAACATTTCGAGCCAAAATAGGCCTTATCAGCCATCTTAGAACTCATGGCTCCATACTTTCAACCCCACTGGATGAAATGAATGGTCATCATCATTCTTGATAGGACAAACAACACAACACAACACTTCCTAGGTACTTGAAACTATTTACTTGTTTCAAGGGATGTTCGCTTAGGATGAATCGTTGTTGTTTTTTCTTATTTAGTTATAGTCATTGCCTCTGTTTTGCTTGTGCTAATTTTCATGTTATGTTCCTTATACATTTCGTTTAGACTATTCATGTGGTCTTGTAATTCAACTTCTGATTTTGTTATTAGTGCTTGGTCGTCCGCAAACAGGAGTTCTCTAATGGTTAGATTTGCAGATGGTTCTTCGTCTGTGTTCTCGTCATGTGGTATTCTTGCGGCCTCTGCTTGGCTGGTTTCATTACATATGTTGTCTATATATGTTATGAACAAGAGAGGGGACAGGACAACCTTGTCGTACTCCGGATCTTATGGTGAAGGGTTCTAAGTGTCCCCCAGTTGCTCTCATTATGCATTCACTGTTGTTATATAAGCTTTACATAGGTTTGTTAGATGTGTACTCACACCATATTGTTTAAGGATTTCCCACAGCTTGTTTTTATCTACTCTATCAAATGCCTTTTCTTTGCCGACAAAGGCTAAGTCATAACATGCAAATCAAAATCATGACTTTCTACTTCTAATTTCTGTAATGAATTTACAGCTTACATTAGCATATGTATTAATAATAATAATAATAATAATAATAATAATAATAATAATAATAATAATAATAATAATGCTATGAGGCTGAATGGAGGTATGGCATGTGCCTCTGAGGTGAAAGGAGATGATTCATTTTCAGTTGATAAGAAAAAAAAAACTAAAATAAAATCCAAGGATATCGCATGTATTTCAAATTTTTGCCTCTATGGGGCATAGACATACTGGATTGGACGACTAGTCTATTCTCGGATAAGGGTAAAAGATAAATGGGATAAAACCGTTACATTTTGAGCACGTTGAAATATTCCGGCAATTGGGCATTATGAAGAGTGGGCCGAAAAGGTAGCAGTCCACATTCAATAATAAAAACGTTATAAGCTTTGAACAGGCCAGAATATTTATAATATAATAATCTTATATATTTAGCAAGGAAATTAGCACCGTGGTGAATATCCCCTACCACAACGTCGCGTTGATTTCATGTCTGGAATACTTGTATGAACCGGTTATGGGGTTTAGGGGATAATGAGACGCGTAGTTTCATAATTCCCGGTCATACCGAGGCTAGGGCTAGAAATCAGCTGCAGGGGATTTGGAAGCAGACCGCTTTGCGTTGATTGTAATGTTATGAAGCGTCTATCGTTCAGAAAGCAATGGCGAACTAGTGAAGTAACATTGCCTAGTAAATAAAAAATAACCAATACGTGCTTGCAATGCCTTGTAAATAAAATGCAACTGAGGTAACTACTAAGATATTTAACTTGCAATGAGCGTAGATGTTTCATGATCGTGCTCCTATAATTCATGGATGGGATATGGGTTAGTGGGGTGTTTTGAGGAACAACAAAAATCATAGCAGCAGCAGCTGCCGCAGCAACAACAATAACAACAACATATTAATAATAATAGTTTTCAAGATGGAATCTATAACAGAATAAGAGAAAAAGTCCAAATCACTTTGCAGGAGAAACCTTCAGACAAAATGCAGAAATATAGAAACGGACGTATTGAAATGTGAAGCTCTCACACAAGAACCATGGACGAGCTGCATTGATCTATCATTTTACAGTCTTGGACGTCGCAGAAATAACCCCCAAATAATGAACAAACTGAGTCAGAACAAGAGCTTTCTCTTTACTAAAACATGATCACAAGTAACTAAAAACGGACGTTGCAGCTAAAACCTTCGCCTGCACAGAAACAAACACAAACCCACACAACTACATGAAAAACACTACAGTGGTGCAGACCTAACACAGTCCAGCACTATCTCTCATCTCATCTCATCATGTTCCTCTTGTACCTTGCGGTGTCGAGGTGAAGTATAAACTTCATGAGAGTGCCCGATTATGGGCTTCATATATCGATATTCCCATGGACTCTGCTATTCCCTCCGTCCAAGGTTTACGTGGTCGGCCTCTTCCTCTGTTTCCATCTGGTCTGTACATCATTGCTTGTTGTGGTATGCTGTTGACTGGTAACCTACTTGCATGGCCAAACCATTTGACTTGCTGCTTTCTAATAAAATCTAGTGCTGATTTAACCCCCACCTTAGTCCTGATTTCTTCATTTCTGATCTTATCTCTTCTTGATACGTTTGAGTATTCTTCTCAGGAACCTCATTTCTGTTGTTGTGATTTTTCTTTTCTCTTTTTCTGTCATTGTCCAGGTTTGGCATTGGTAGCATAGAGTTGGTAGGAAGATTGTGTTGTAAAGTGCTTTCTTAGTAGTTACTGATACATGTTTGTTCTTTAGTATTGGTGCCATTTGTCCAATGAGTTGATTTGCCTTATTGCACCTATTTTCGATCTCGTCTTCTGATCTGCCATTTGATGATATTATACTTCCCAGGTACTTGAAACTCTTCACTTTGTTTCAAGGGATGTTCGTTTAGGTGAATTGTTGTTGATTGTTCTTCTTTAGTTATAGTCATTACCTCTGTTTTGCTTGTGCTAATTTTCATGTTATGTTCCCTACACATTTCATTTAGACTATTCATCTGGTCTTGTAATTCAGCTTCTGATTTTGCTATTAGTGTTTGGTCGTCCGCAAACAGGAGTTCTCTAATGGTTAGATTTGCAGATGGTTCTTCTTCTGTGTTCTCGTCATGTGGTATTCTTGCTATCTCTGCTTGGCTGGTTTCTTTACATATGTTGTCTATATATGTTATGAACAAGAGAGGGGACAGGACACAACGTTGTCGTACTCCAGATCTTATGGTGAAGGGTTCTGAGTATCCTCCAGTTGCTCTCACTATGCATTCACTGTTGTTGTATAAACGTCTACATAGGTTTGTTAAATGTGTACTCACTCCATATTGTTTAAGGATTTGCCACAACATGTTTCTATCTATCTATCTATCGAATGCCTTTTCTTGGTCAACAAAGGCTAAGTAGAGTGTTTCATTGAATTCGATTGATTTTTCTATAAGTTGCCTAAGAGCAAAAATTGCATTTGTGCATCCTTTGTTTTTCCTAAATCCAAGTTGTGTTTCGCTTAGCTGGGGTTCTAAAGTAGTTCGTAATCTTTTTTCAAGAATTTTGCAAAATATTTTCCCAGTATGACTCAACAGTGAAATGCCTCTGTCCAGCACTATTAACACTGAAAACCGCTGCCGCTGACTCGAAGTCAGTTCAACAAGCCATCTCACTGCTTAACTAGAACAACTTCATCCAGCAAATAAAGGACATCATTAGAACTCTTCTACAAGAACATAACTATCTTGCAGTAGATATTAGCGCACGGTGATATCCATGGACACGAAAAAGCAGACAAGTTGGCAAAGGCTGGAGGAAACCTCGAACAGCCCTGTCCATCAGAGAGCTTTAGGGAAGTAAGAACACCACTAAAACAGCCTAGGAGGAGAATCAGGAGGAAGGACAATAAACACCACAGACCAGCACAGAACAGCATAAATAAACTTGGCAACAATTCACAGAACACAATCTTCAGACTCAGAACAGGACATTGTGGGATCAAAGCACACTTCTAGTGAACAGGTCTCACCGACTCTGCCTCCTGCAGATGGAGAGCACTGAAGCAAACCACAAAGAATATCCTGCCCTGACTTCGCCGAACCCACGGAGGAAATCTGGTCCACTGCAGCGATCCTTTCGAAGAAAACACTGGGTGATTGGTGAAGGCATTAAGCGAACTATCCTGTTTGTGACCCTTGTCGTCACAGAAGATTTGCTAGACGTTAATCGCACAACAACAACAACAACAACAACAACAACAACAACAACAACAACAACAACAACAACAACAACAACAACAACAACAACAACAACAACAACAACAACAAGGATAATAATAATAATAATGATGCTACATATGAATTAATAAACAAATAGAGAAACTTGTAATACTTGTATACTGGAGTTGCAGACCTCTGTGGCTAGGGTTAGTGAACGCAGTTTTATAATCCCGACACAATGGGTTCGAAATCAGCTGCAGGCTATTTGGAAGCAGACCGCTTGGCGTTGATTTTCTCAATGGTAAGAGAGCAAGTCGCTAAGAAAGCTATGGCAAACTACAGAACGTAAAATTGTATAGAAAATCACGAACAGCCAAAGATGCTGCAGTTGATTGTGATGTCTTGTAAAGTACATGAAAACAATATTAAAGTTGATAAATATTCACGAACTGTAGACAGATAAACAAATCCATTTATATTCTAAGGTTAGTTAGTCACCAGGTTATCCCCAGTGATCACGAACAATTCAGTCCATAAGTGGTCGGATCCCCTCCTCAGTATCTCCCCACGCGTGTAGCGGTCGACGACACCAGCGTTGGTTGATTATTTCTCTTTGTCCCTTCATAGCGCTCTTATAAAAACTACATCCCGGAGGGATTCGAACCCGCAATCTCTGAATTAGAAGTCATATCCACAGCGCTACAGGGACTGACTGACATGTAGGCAGAGGTCCATATAGCAGACATACACATGAGTAGCTAGTCAAGAAAGGTAGATTAAGTATTCAAGCAGCCAAGTGGGTAGGTAAAGATTATGCAGACGCCAATACTAGCAGAAAGCTGATACTACACGGAGCATGTTAACAGACATAACTTTTCTCAAAGCCTGAACATAAATGTGTACATTACTTTTAACTGATTCAATGCCGAAGGATAATATATCGCTAAATAGGACCTTCCATTTGTACAGAAGGGCGTTATATCGCCATACTAGGGTCATCCTGTTATTTGTTTTGTTTCATGGTATCTTCCACAATTTAAATGCTCAGTAAACGTATATTTACATTATAATACTTGCTCATTTGTTTGTATACCATGTTTGGTCCAAACCTACCTTTTGTTCGGCACTGAATCAGTTAATGTGAATATAAAAATTGGAACAAAATTTTCCAAAAAACTTTTGTTAAGTTACCGTTTTTTTTCCCCCCAAGAAATTTA
>JACEFZ010003254.1:0-23512 GCA_014155875.1 Cepaea nemoralis
ACCCACAAAATTTATCTAACACAAACTGCTAACCCTATGCTAACTCTATCTACTAGTGAACACACAACTCCTAACGTTACTCTAAACGATGTGACCGCCCCAAGTCCAGTCTCCCGTCTGCCGGACATCTCTCCCGTGGTTACACACCCCGCGGGGGTGACCTTCTCCTTCGTGCGTGTTACCTCACATCGCACGCTGCTGGCAAAACGTGGCCTGTTGAGTGTCTACTCAACTGTGCTCTGGCTTCATGAGGTGCGGTGGTATCGTGATTAGAGTGCTAACTCTCTGAACACCGCCTGCGTGTATTCTGAGGGAGTGGCTAACCTTCCACGATTCCCTCATCTCCCCTGCTCTTGCCTCGGGCACCGTATCTCCTCCTGGTCCCTCCAGGATTGACCGCTCTCCCTGGCGGAGGGGATGCGGTTGAGTCTTTGACAGTGATAGTGCAGTAAGAACACAACTGGAAGGTTGAATGCCCAGTGGAAAAACACAATCTTACTCCTGATTGTGCTTGAACTGAAGAATTCCTGAAAATGGTTGCATCTTCCTTGGAAATGAGCGGGGGGGGGGGGGGGGGGGAGAGTTGTCACCCACTTTGATGGCTACGACCTAGTATATCGTCGGTTCTATAACAAATAACCACATAATTTAACATCTATATAACAAAAGACAGACGCTCTTTATAGCATTCATTCATTCATTCATTCATTCATTCATTCATTCATTCATTCATTCAGTAGCATGTCCTTTGCAGAAACCTCGCTCCCATAACAACCCTCCGGAAAACTTCTCTTTCATAAGCAAGATGTCCCGCGTCCGATACACCCATCTGGAGATCATCAGCCACATCCTGCACCCATATTCTCTTTGGCCGTCCTCTTGCTCTCTTCCCAAGCATATACACCTCCATATATCGAGCGAAACAAATGGATCGCTGGGTAGAACACTACTCAGAGCTATACTCAGTGGATGACACTGTCAGCGAAGAAGCTCTGGAAGCCATCGATCAGCAGTCTGCCATGCATGCCCTGGATAACGAACCTTGCCTCACAGAAATCAGCGAAGCACTAGACTCTCTCAAATCCGGCAAGGCACCTGGAAAAGATAGTATTCCACCTGAAATTTTAAAATGTAGCAAAGAAACAATCATCCGAGAACTGTATGCAATATTACAGCTCTGCTGGAGAGAAAAATCAATACCACAAGATATGAAAGACGCAAACATTGTTACCCATTATAAAAACAAAGGGGACAGAAGCGACTGCAACAACTATCGTGGCATTTCCCTACTCAGCATTACAGGCAACATTTTTGCCAGAGTAATCCTTAAAAGATTACACATTCTTGCTGAAAGAATCTACCCCGAATCGCAGTGCGGATTTAGACCTAACAGGTCCACCATCGATATGATTTTCTCACTCCGGCAGCTCCAAGAGAAGTGCAGAGAACAGAGGAAGCCATTATATATTGCCTTCATCGACCTCACAAAGTCATTTGACCTCGTGAGCAGAAGCGGCCTTTTTAAGGTCCTTGAAAAGGTTGGATGTCCACCCACCCTTCTTAGTCTCGTGAAATCATTCCACGAAAACATGCAGGGGACCATTTTATTTGACGGCTCAACATCCCAGTCATTCAGCATCAGCAGCGGAGTAAAGCAGGGCTGCGTGCTTGCTCCTACACTCTTTGGTATCTTCTTCTCTGTTCTCTTAAGGCAGGCATTTGGGACTGCCACTGAAGGCATATACCTCCACACAAGATCTGATGGCAAATTTTTTGACCCATCAAGACTCAAGGCAAAGACCAAAATAAGATCAAGATGTGTAAGAGAACTACTTTTTGCAGATGATGCAGCACTGACTACGCATACAGCAGAAGATCTCCAAAGGCTCATAGATCGTTTTGCAGCCGCCTGCAAAGACTTTGGGCTCACCATTAGCCTAAATAAAACACTGGTGATGGAACAAGACGCTGGTGCGCCCCGTCAATCAAAATTGCTAATTACGAATTGAAGGTCGTCCACGATTTTGTGTATTTGGGGTCGACAATATCAGATAATCTTTCATTAGAGACAGAAATCGACAGACGCATTGGAAAGGCAGCCACAACATTTTCCAGGCTAGCTAAATGAGTTTGGGAGAATAATAGACTAACAGAGTGTACAAAAGCTCAAGTATATAAAGCTTGTGTTGTTAGCACACAACTCTATGGGTCTGAATCCTGGACCTTATACTCAAGACAGGAAAGGAAGTTGAATTCCTTTCACATGAGATGCCTGAGACGGATCCTGGGCATAACATGGAAAGACCACATAACAAACAAACAGGTGCTTGAACGAGCAGATATTACCACAGTGCACACCCTCCTCAAGCAGAGACGCCTCCGGTGGCTGGGCCACGTATCTCGAATGGAGGATGAACGTATTCCCAAAGATCTCCTGTACGGAGAACTAGCCACAGGAAAGAGGCCAACCGGAAGACCCCACATGCGATATAGGGATGTGTGTAAACAAGATATGAAAACCATTGGATTAGATCCAGACACATGGGAGAGAGTTGCAACAGACAGTTGCTCCTGGAGAAGAGATGTACGAAACGGACTGGTGCTCTTTGAGCGCAATCTGATCCAACAAACTGAGGATAGGCGGCACAGGCTCAAAGCGCAGTCACTTACTGCCTCGTCTTACAGATGCGGAAACTGTGACAGGGATTGTCACTCTCACATTGGACTATACAGTCACCAGCGGTGCTGCCAGGCACCTCCCAAGCGGCACAACTCTATAGTCCTTCAGGACTGAAAGAGGCCTACTACACCTCCATTATTGTTCTCTCCAAACTTTCATGACGTTTCAAGTGACCAAAATATATCACTTTTCTTTGCTTTATCGTCTTTAATAGTCAACCCTCTTCAATATTCAGCTCTTGATGTATGGATGCATGTGTTCTTTTCTTTACCCAAGATATTCTTAGACCTCTTCTATAACATTTATATTTAAATGCATTTATGCGCTGTTCAGCTTGTGTATTAAGTGTCCAGATCTCACAGTGATATGTTGCAATGGGAAAGATGCATGCTCTTAATATTCTAATTGTAGTAGTTCTATCTATCTCACTCCATAATGTATTAAGTTGTTTTAATCTTTGAAGAGCAATTGATAGTCGTCGTTTAATTTCTTTAATTGTGTCACCATTGTTGATAATCAATGACCCAAGATATTCGAAATTTTCCGCCACCTCCAATCTTTCCTCATAACATAAATTTCTTTCTCCATAGTAGTTTTATCTGTATGCAATATCTTTGCTTTTGCTATGTTAAGATATAAGTTGTGATTTTCATAAATTCTTTGGGTTTATGTTATTAAATTTTCTATACCAGTCTGCGACGTGGATAGTAATACTGTATCATAAGCATATCGAATCTCTGGTATTTCATAACCACCGATATTTAGGGCATCATATTGTTCCCTGGTTATATCATCTCTGACATTTCTCATTATATTTTCGGCGTACAGGTTAAACAAATAGGGTGACAGCACACAGCCCTGACTGACTCCTTGCTTGATGTCAAACCAATCTGATGTCTCGCCATCTATTCTAACCGCTGCTTGTTGGTCTAGATAGAGCATTTTTATGAGTTGTACTACATGTGATGGAAAGCCCATATTCCTCATGATTTCCCAAAATTTCTGATGTTGTCCACAGTCAAATGCCTCTGAATAATCCACAAAACAGTAGAATAGGTTTACATTAAATTCTCTGCATTTCTTCAGATTAAAAGGCAGAAACGTGTGCCTAAAGGAAGGTTCCGGCGAATAGACGTGTCGTTGTTTATGATAATTTAATTGATCACTTCCCCCCCCCCCCCCCCCCCCCCCCCCCCCATCGGTTTCTTCTACTTTATTCTCGTTTCCTTCACTTTCCCTCATTCTTTTCCCCTTCTTCTTCTTCTTCCTCTTCTTCTTCTGCTCTTCTTTCTTCTTCTTTCTTCTTCTTCTTCTTCTCTTCTTCTTCTCTTCTTCTTCTCTTCTTCTTCTTCTTCTTCTTCTTCTTCTTCTTCTTCTTCTTCTTCTTCTTCTTCTTCTTCTTCTTCTTCTTCTTCTAGCCTCTTTCAGTCATGCATGACTATGTGTTGATGGTTTCTAAGAGCATGACGCTTCGATCCCCCATTGCGTTCCTTTACTCGGGGTCTTTACCCTTGCCGCTTGTTGAAGTTGCCCCTTCTCACCGACTTCAAGACAACATGTTCCGATCAGAATCATTTTCCTCCCAGTTTATTGTGCCTATCCCGAGCATTGTGAAGTTTCTCTTTGAACGTATTTTTGCCTGCTGTCAATAGAGAATGCCCTTTGGAATGCGTCCACCCGGCTTGAGGTATACATGACCAAGCCATCGCATTCAGCATTATTCTTTTTATTTTATTACAGTGACGGAGAGGCATAGGGTCCTTCAGGCCAAATGGTACCTGAGAGTTGCCGCAGACAGGGATCACCCTCTGCGTGAAGTCATGGATATGGTCAAGGGTCATAGACTAAGACGAGGCAGGTCCTGGATGGCACAGGCAGAACTTTTTATAAGTCAGGTGTGTGATCTAGAGAACATCAATCGTGAAAGAGAGTGGGTTGAAGTTCCGGATGACATGACGGACTGGCACAATGTAATAATAACACTGGGTCGTGAGTGCAGAGAATGGGCAGCGGGCCGCACTGAGTTTGAAATGCAACAACTGACCCAGAGCAACACACATCAAGGTGACATAGTCATCTACACCGATGAGTCAGTGGTGAGAAACATACGTAGTGGCTGGGGCTTTATTGCAAAGGCAAATGGGCGAGTCTTGAAAAAAGGAGAGCCTGGCATATGAGACTGCGACCTCCAGCATGAGAATGGAGGTGGAGGCAGTAACAGCGGCATTCCGGTGACTAGAGGAGACTACTGCAACACACTTTGTGTTCATTACGGATTCAAAAAATATGCTTAGCAAGGTGGAGAAAGGAATGTTTCGTATGGAATGGCTCTGGTCGCTTCAGAGGTCACAGATTGTGAGAATTATATGGATATTTTGCCCTGGCCATGCGGGTGTATGGGGGAATGAACAGGCTGATAGGCTAGCAGGGAATGCACCTCTTGGTGGTGTCTTGCCTACGGACAAGGGGGAGGTGGTCGTGCGCTTGTGGGACCAGGTGTAAAAGGTGGAGGAACAGATTGAGAACCCATATGTGGAAAGAATGAGATTGCGGTGGATCGGCAGGGGTTTGGAAGAATCTCAAAACTGAGAGGGAAGACCAGGAGAACATTTAATCAGATAGCGGTGGAAACGATTAGTAGTATGACTCTTCGCTGGCTGTTGAACGAGGGGACTGAGCACGTATGGGAATGTCCTGAGTGCAGTGATGTCGGTTCTTGACTCAACTCAACTCAACTTTATTTTATTATTAGTGCTGACGTCTGTGGCTTATGGAATAAGGAAATTACGTCATACCGAGTGGAGGACTAGAAATAAGCTGCCAGCGATTTGGAAGCAGATCGATTTGCGTTGATTTTGATAGTATGAGCCGTCAGCCGTATAGAAAGCAACGTAAAATTGCCAAGTAAATCACAAACAGCCAATAAATTCTGGGGAACGTCCTCTTGCAACTTTATGTAAAGAACATGCAGCTAATTTTGTTGTTGTTGTTGTTGTTGTTGTTGTTGTTGTTGTTGTTGTTCACAAACTGCATATAGTATAGCTGCTGAAAATGAGTTAATTGTTGAATATTTTTGGCGTATCTGCAGGTTATGTGAGGATTTCAGAGCTGAAAAACGTGTTCGTGGAAGAAGGAGGGCAGGCACGGTTTATCTGTAAGGTGGATGTCCACCCTCTGGATGCAGCTCATCTTGTGGTCACCTGGAGGTTTGATGGTCATGTACTCATCCATGGACAATCACGTTATGCAATTCAGAAAGAGGAAGGGCCCGTCTTCATTCTCCTGATTAGGAACATTCGAATGACAGACAAGGGAATATACTCGTGCATAGCCACAGACGGGCTAAACACAGACATGTCTTCTGCACATCTGCTCATTAAAAGTAAGTATATGACCTCGTCGGCCGACGTGGTACTCCTTCTTATACTTGCATTTAATATTCTACTGTCATTAGCCTCTTCCATGCAATTGTTGTTAGTTACTCTGGCAGGTATTGTTACGGACTATAATATGTCATCATACTATTGTGGATGTCAGTGTTACACAGAGAAAACAATGGTTAAATTATAATTAAGTATTGCAATGTTAAACTAACAGTGTGCGATGCTGTGATGCTGATTCGTCAGGGTCAGTTGATTTAAACCTGCATTTGCTACACTGGTCCAGGCATCCAGTACCTTGACCTAGACCTTCTGTCGTTACACTGACCTAAACGTCCCGCTGCAATACTGACCTAGATCTCTTTTCATTTCCCAGTGGTTGACCCCTGAAACAGATACTACCTCGATATCGAAAAAAAAAAAAAGTTATTTGACGTATGTGGTGTGATGAATTAACATCCTTAACAACAATATTTTCAGGCTGCATGGCATAGTTATTGTAATTTCTATCACACTTTTGGAGTTTTCATTTGAATCCCACTCAAATTTTGTATCCCTGCCCTAAGCTTCAAGTTTTTATAGTTAGATATGGCGTTGCGGACGCGATTCGTAATGCTGCTTACCCGCTTTCGAAACACAGTGGTGACCGATTTGGCAGCAGACCCGTATCTCGCTTGTTTTAACGTGTTGGTATGGGAACAGGTAGTTCAGAAAGCAATGGCAAACTACCGAACGTAAAGCTTGCCAAGACATGAAAAACGGCAGTAAAATGCTGGTGTTGACTGCAACGTCATGTAAAGGATATGCAACTTAAACCAATATATATATATATATAATAGAAGTGGTTCCTGGCAGAAGAGATGGGGATTAGTTACGTTTCTATAGCAATGTATTAGATTTACGTGACTATAAACATTGACTCGTATTGACGTCACAGACGTCACAGACGTACTTAGTTGGATATCTTTTATAATACTTTTTATTGCGTTTAAACTGTAGTGAGGGGGTCTTCACTGCTCATCCTTACTGATCTTTATACGTATTTTGTGTGTGTGTGTGTGTGTGTGTGTGTGTGTGTGTGTGTGTGTGTGTGTGTGTGTGTGTGTGTGTGTGTGTGTTGACAGAGATATTACTGTTTCTCTGTACTTTAGAGTGTATTGTTATACGGGACGTAAGTTGTATTCAATTTGTGTTTTAAAAAATTCATGATTACGCATTGTTAAAATGTCTAATAAGTACGTACACTGGCTCAGTAATAATGGGCTCAGAATAGCGCATTTAAATGTCTGCCATCTATTAGGGAGGCTGCCTGAACTATCACTTATACTTAATCAAAATGTTCACGTGTTCGGCGTTAGCGAAAGTCGATTAAATTGTAACATCTCAGATGAAGACATCGCTATCCGAGGCTTTAAAACCATTAGACGAGATCCCTATCAGAAACAAAAGACGGGTATTGCAGTTTATATTTCTAACTCGCTTAACGCCCACCGTAGGCTAGATTTTGAAACCTGTGAGATTGAGTGTGTATGGCTGGAGGTTAAGCTTCAAAATCGCATACCCCTAGTAGTTGGCTATCTTTATCGAAACCCAATGCAGGAAATATCTGGTATGAAAAATTCACCACTATGATGGATGTAGTCTTTAGTAATGCGAGAGAAATAATACTGCTAGGCGACTTCAACATAGACACTAACAAATCAAACAAAACATGGGAAAACATAATAGAGTCATATAACTTCCAACAGTTAGTCAAACAAGCCACTAGAATAATAAAATCATCTGCAACACTTATAGATCATATCTATACTTCGTGTGCTGACAACATCACAGAATTTACTGTACCTATTAATGCAATGAGCGATCACTACCCAGTATGTTGCACGTGGTCTAAAAGAGGTACCAAAACTCCGGAACACAAACATATAAGTATACACTATAGAAATTATAAAAACTTCAGTCAAGATGCCTTTTTACAAGACTTGCTCAACTCATCTCTGGACTATGTTTACCAGCTTCCTGAACCAGATGATGCTCTGGACCACTGTCTGAAGACCTTTCTTTTGATTCTTTCATTTGATAAGCATGTTCCATTTAAGGAAGTTCGTGTTAAACATCACACTAAGCCCCCGTGGATCACACAGGAGGAAGTTGAACTTATGAGAGACGGCGACAGGAAACATAAAAATAGAGATTTAACTATGTACCTTAATCTGAGAAACAAAGTTCAAT
The DNA here is from genome assembly GCA_014155875.1 of Cepaea nemoralis. Lineage (NCBI taxonomy): Eukaryota > Metazoa > Mollusca > Gastropoda > Stylommatophora > Helicidae > Cepaea > Cepaea nemoralis. Next base: position 8,293 of record JACEFZ010003254.1, read on the forward strand.
ATGTTATTTGAAGGGAAAAGAAAAACTATTTTAAGAACTTAATAATAGATAAAACCACTTCGCCACAGAGACTCCCGGATAAAAAGGGGGCTATGTGGTCTCGAGGTATGGTGTCCGCCTCGAGTGCTGAAGGTCCCGGGTTCAAGCCCCGGTGAGGACCGGGTTTTTTTTTCACGTGGACTTCTAGTAATAAAATTTCCCCTGGTCTCTGGGTAGTGAGATCGGACGCCCGTGTGTATTGTTGCGCACCTAAAAAATCCTTGGCAGTTGTAAATCGAAAAAGAGTAGCTTAACGGCGCTGCCCGGGCAAAATGTCGAGCTACAAATCTACCCAAAGTATTTAAAGATCCTCGCCGGTGCTACGGAGTTCGTGCACTGAGCTGAGCTTCTCCGGACTCAGGCTTGAGTTAGGAGGAGAACGGAGCACTTATGGGTTACATCCGTGTTCCGTAATGTTGATCCATTGACTAAACTAAACTAAACAAAACTAATAATAGATAAAACCAACACTAAAGATATATTGAAAGCAATTAATACCTTGACAAACAAACACAAATCATCACAATCGTTACCATCAAATCAGGTTACATGTGATCAATTCAGTAGTTTCTTTCAGTCCGACATAAACCAACTGAAGGCTGCAATACCAGATGTGCGTCATGACATATCTTTATTATCATCATTCTGTGAGAGCAAATGCTATGGAGACATTCCCACAAACATATCGCTAATGACGACCACTGAAGTATTTACTCATCTCAGTAACCTAAAAAAAAAACAATAACTCATCAGGACTGGATGAATTCAGTAATCGGATCCTTCGCTATGCTGCACCGGCGATCTGCGAGTCACTAACTTTTATATACAATCAATGTCTCACGAAAGGTCACTTCACATCAGCCTTTAAAATCGCTAAAGTGTATCATTTAAAGCTTGTTCATTAGACGATTGTATCATGAGTAATTATAGGCCAATTTCCATGTTATCCTTACTATCCAAACCGCTAGAAAAGCACATCCACAAAACAACACTAGAGCACTTAGTTCGCCACAAATTAATAGCTGACAGTCAGTCAGGATTTCGGCCAAAATATTCCTGTCATACGGCCCTAACAAACATGATAGAAAACTGGCATCAAAATATTAACGATAATACTCTATGTGGAACGATGTTTATAGGCTTTAGAAAAGCATTCGATATGATAGATCATACTATCCTAATTAAAAAACTAGAAACAAGACAGAAAACAAGTTGTATCACACAATAAATCTATATCCCAAGCCATTACCATTAATACTGGAGTACCTCAGGGGTCTATACTTAGCCCTCTGTTATTTGCCATTTATATAAATGCTCTTCCCGTATATCTGTCATCGTCCTGTGATCTATTTGCCGACTGCACAGTATATACAAACGCTATTGATCGTAATGTGCTAGAATTATCCTTGCAACAGGAAATAAATAGTGTAGTTAACTGAAGTCATGCAAACCGCATGCATATTAACCTTTCTAAAACAAAATCTATGCTAATAGGAACCAGGCAAAGACTCCACACTCTAAACTCGCAGAGAACTCTTCAGCTGCACATTGGTAGCACGCCTATAGAAAGTGTAACCCAGCACAAGGCACTGGTTATTATCATAGATTAAAATCTATCCTTTTAATTCCCATGTTCATGCTCTAGTTAAACAAATAGACAAAAAAGTTATACCAACTTGCCAAAATTAAAAATTACCTCGACAAAAACACAGGAAAGATATTCTATACTTCCCACATGCAAACACATATTGATTATTGCTCCACAATCTCTGATGGATTCTCCAAATCAATAACAAAACGCCTTTATTCACTCCAGAAAAGGGCACTGCGTCTAATCAATGGTGATAAGCTTACAATCAATTATAACCTACATGAACGTCTGCAGTTACTGCCACTCCACAAACGCCTACTTTTTTATAAGGCTGAACTAATTCACAAAATCCTATTTCAAAATGCCCCAAGCTACCTTAGGCCATTGTTTAAATATAACGCAAGACATAGCGAACGACTAAATATACTCCATGTCCCTAAGCCTTATATAAAACAAGCTTAGCATACTCTGCCACTCAGTTGTGGAACAATCTTCCACAAGAAATCAAAGACACCACCAATCATTATACATACAGTCGCAACCTGTTTGAACACTACCCCAGGACAGACTACATGCCCCCTTTAAAAAAAAAAACAGCAATAAAGACAATAATACTGGTAAATTATCTCGAACGACAACTAGCCAAAAAAAAAAAAAAAATTCCCATATGTATGACACGTTACACCCACCTTGGGTATTCATGATGCCCATGTTAAACATTGCCTCAACAAGTAATGTATTATTGATTATTTTTCATGCGTTTAAATGCTTATTGTTCTTTTGTTGTCAAAGAATTGCTTCATAAGAGATGTTGAATGAAAGAATGTATGAGAGGAAATAGAGAAGGACAGAATGTCAGACGGGCCTGCGTGCCCAATTCTTAATCTTTTGAAAATAAAGATTTTCGTTCGTTCGTTCGTTCGTTCGTTCGTTCGTTCGTTCATGTGAAGTCGAAAGGAGTGTTTCGTTATAAAATCTCGACAAATGACAAAAGGAGAACATGTGAACGGTCAAAACGGTTATGATTGTTTACTGTAATTCTGAGAATGATAGTGACGATTGAACATGATACGTTAACTTCCATTCTTATATTTCCTGACGCCGGGCGGCATGGGAGTAATTATATGATCAGGAAATACTGTTATAGCCAAATAATATAGCGTAGCGGATATGGAGCTACGCTGATATGTTTCTGGGTGGGGCCGGAGGATAGTTTGACGGTTACCTTCCCCGTCTCACTAAGTGAGGTGAAGACTGGTCACTTAATCCTACGTACATTCAAGCTTACATAATGCCATGGCCTTATCGCATTGCAGACTCATAGAAGTTCTTGCTACTTGACATTTGTGTTCTTGTTTGTTTTCAATAACGTTAGGAAGAAGCGGTAGGTTAGTGACTAGACGCTTCCTGTCGGTCAGGTTGTCTTGTGTTGGAAATTCGCATCGATGTGGGTTTTTAAAATTGATACTTGACTTGACTTTGGGAAGTAAATGAGGCCGGTGTAATACTGACCACATGACCCCTGGAGTGCCGATTGGTCTATACAGATATGGGTCAAGCTCTATATGTCCGATAGACCTTCAGGCGTGTGAAAAGGTCCTTTCCTTTCTCACTAAACAAAGCTAAATTGTTATTCATTTGGAACATTGCGTTGAATGAGTCTGTACAATTTAAGTTTAAACTACCATAAACAAGGCCAAGGTTAGTATGATTTTTAGACTACACGGTGAGAATTAAGCAATACGATTAACAGTTTGTTTTTTGTATGGCTTGCTGATATTTTAAAATATTTTAACATTTTGAGGTAATATTTCGACATTCTGAGGTCGTGTTTTGTCATTTCCAGGTCTGAAATGCCTGCATGTCTCCGCGGTTTGTAGGTCCTAAAGATCCTTGCTCTAGTTATCTCTAAATCAGACTAACTTCCCCTTCAGCTTCAGGAAACAAACTACAACCGGTTGTGATTACAAATTGATTTTGTTTTTTTAAAGTCTCTCATCCCATCTCTTTATTTTAGCACGGAAACATTAGCTTCGTTTCAGTAGAAAAATATAAAGACAATTAGATTAGATAGCGCGGGCTAAAACACGCAGTGGAAATAATTATAATTCAGTTTTATTTGCTAGCTCGCTTGGAGCTCAAGAGTAGTGCATCCTCACTACTTCTAGTAGCACTGGACTGAAGTTTGCGCGTGAATTAGCTTTACCTATTACAGTGTCCGCACCATGAGGAGAACCCACTCCGACTTCAAAAGTGCTTGTAATGTGCGTACCCAAGTCAAGGACGAGAGGTCAACATTTTAGTCCAGCTGTCCGGTGTAGGGCTTGAACTCCATACCTCGGCATCAGCAAACCGGATGTTAAAGAACGCGCGTTCTTATCCAGTCGACCAAGCTGACCCCTATAACTGAGTTGATGATCGCTCAGTTGGCGGCCGATATAAATACAGTGCAAACCTCATAAGGCGAGCTCACCCGGGGCCCGACAAATAGTTCTTCTTATCAGAAATTTCTCTTATCAGAGTTCAAGCATATAATAATGCATTTACAGTGCACAATACTTCATCTTCTTCTGCGTTCATCCATAGGTGTTTTTTTTCGAACGTGATTACGTTGTACCTGTTTACAGCAGAGATGCGTTCTTGCGCCGTTAGGCCGACACATCCGACCTCTGCGGGCATTTGTTGACCTGGTTAACCTTCCCGGGTAGCGTACAATACAATATTGTTCTTCACAACAAAATCTCGCCACATCATAGATCACCTTAAGCGTTTTGTACAAGATATATATATATATATATATATATATATATATATATATATATATATATATATATATATGTGTGTGTGTGTGTGTGTGTGTGTGTGTGTGTGTGAGTGTGTGTATGTGTGTGAGTCTTTACAATAGCTCAATACCCTATATTAATCCATTCTCACTAGCTGTTCATCTTTTTCATCTAGCTAAATGTTATTCCCTTCCCCCACGTCATTCTGTCTTCACTTCCAAGTCTCTGTTTCCATTAATATTACATTTAATCGTCGTAATGTAAACTTTTATACTGACAAAAACTAGTCTTTTAGCCACGCTGAAATACTGACATCAAAAACACTAAATACCGAATTACGAAGAACAGAATCCTTCTTAAATGCAGATGGTCATTACGGCTGTGGAACACGGGCATCAACAAAAACCGTGAGAGACGGCTGTGGACACTCGGACTGTGGTGATGTCCTAGCATGAAATGAATAAGCCGGGCTAAAAACTGATAATGTTGTGGAAGAAACCCACGAGAACAGAAATCGCTCACGGCAGCCCAGAAGACAAGACTGGTATGCTCTTAGCAAATAACTTGTGGCTGGATAGTTCTTCAAAGAATAAAAGTTAAAACTGGTGAAGCCAGACAAGAGAGCTATGCAGAGCGAAAAATAGTCAACCAACACAGAGCTAAGGAGAAAAGGAGAGAAGAGGAAAGGAAGGGGGGAGTTTGCGCTAGCGAAGTTGATAGCGAACAATGCTGGTAATTTCATGAGCACGATCGGGTTCCACGCTAGGGCTCGTCGCTTGCCAAATTGAGGGAAATATTGATCAGCTATATTCTCCTTTCACTCGGGCCTATAACATGTGATGGCATCAACACATCACTGATCCATAGCTGAATACTTTTTCGGGACAAATTAATGTTAGTTGACACAGAACTGGTGTCGTAGGCCGCTACACGCCGAGAGATATACTGGGGAGGGACAAATTAATGTTAGTTTACACAGAACTGGTGTCGTAGGCCGCTACACGCCTAAGGAGATACTGTGTCGGGACAAATTAATGTTAGTTTACACAGAACTGGTGTGGTCGGCCGCTACACGCCGAGAGAGATACTGGGGAGGGACAAATTAATGTTAGTTTACACAGATCTGGTGTCGTAGACCGTTACACGCCGAGGGAGGTACCGAGGAGGGTATCCGAGCACGTATGGACTCACAGATCAGTGTGCAGTGAGGATCATTTGACGACTACTAACTAGCTAGCCAGCCAGCCAACCAACCAATCAACCAACCAGCTATCTAGCTAATCAACAAACCAACCAGTCAACCAGCCAGCTAACTAACTAACTAACTAACTAACTAACTAACTAACTAACTAAATAACTAACTAACTAACTAACTAATTAGCTAGCTATCAGACTAACTAACTTACTTATTAATACTACGTGACTAACTTACTAACAAACTTACTAACAAGGTAACTAGCTACCTAAGTAGCTGACAAACTAACAAACTAGCCAGCTAACTTACTAGCTAACAAACTAGCTAGCAAATTAACTCACTAGCTAGATAGCTAACCAGATAACTAACTTAGCTAAGTAATAGCTTATTTACTAACTAAATAAATAATAACACACACATACACATTGGCACCTTGCCGTCTTGACAGACGATAGTTTGTGCTTTAAAAAGGCATAATAACTTTTAACTATGGCGGTAGCGAGTGTGACTGATAAGGCCAATTTGCGCTGTAAATGTCCGTTCACAGTGGGTGCATGTGAACACGTGGTCATTTCCACCATCATGCACCATCTTACGTCTCAAACGCTTGGTGTGTGCCTTTTCTGCAATAATTTTCTCCTTTGACTTTATTCCATTTCTGATATTTGCCCTCCATGCAACACGTTCAGCGGCGACTTGCTCCCAATGTGCATTATCAATCATCATCATCATGATCATCATCTTCCACTTCTGCCGTCAAGCGTCGTGGGGAGGAATAATTTGCGTTCCAGAGCCCGGTGGGCGGCACTGGATAGTGTCATTCCGTGTGGTTGTACAATGTCTCTGATGTCGTCAATCCATTTTCTTCTTGGACGTCCTCGTGGTCTCGTCGCAGATGATCTTTGATGTAAGGCCAGTGATGGTAGTTGCTGATGTTGCATTCTAACAACATGGCCAAACCACTTGATCTTCTGTCTTTCAATAAATGTGGCACAAGGTGTTGATCCCACAGTCTGTCTGATAGTAACATTTCTTACTCGGTCTCGGATTGTTAAGTTGGCAGCTCTCCTCAGGCATCTCATTTCGCAGGTGTTGATTTTGCGAAGGTGTAATTTGGATAAAGTCCAGGTTTGAGATTGGTAGCATAGGGTTGGTGTGAATATGCTGTTTATTATCTGTCGTTTTGCGTACATGGGTATGTTTGAATGTTTCAGTAAGGGTGACAGTTGATATGTAAGTGCACATTATCAATGCCTGTATCAATCATGTCCCGCTTACACACATCTTTGTATCGTAGTAGAGGCCGACCCTGAGATCTCTTACCCATCTGTAATTCACCAAAAAAGATATCCTTTGGTATTCTACCATCATCCATCCTCCTAAGATGTCCTATCCATCTAAGTCTACGAAGACTGAGCATGGAATAAACTGTCACACAACCTGATCTTTCCAATACTTCAGTATTTGTGATTTTGTCTTGCCACTTAATACCAAGAATTCTTCGCAGACACCGCATATGAAAGCTGTTTAAATTGTTCTCTTGGTGTGAGTAAGTTGTCCAGGTTTCACTGCCATAGAGAAGAGTACTAAGGACACAGGCTTGATAGACAAGGACTTTTGTTTTGGCAGTAAGCTTCCTGTTCTCCCAGACTCTTTTTCTTAACCTGTTCATTGTTGTTGCTGCCTTACCAATCCGGATGTTGATTTCCTGATCTAGAGATAATTTGCTATTTACCACTGATCCTAGATATGTAAAATGGTCTACTATCTCTAGTTCGGCGTCGTCAATAAAGATTGATGGTATTCCATGTGCACCTTGTGACATAATCTGTGTCTTCTTTTTGCTAATTGTTAAACCAAATTCAGAACAAGCATTGGAGAATGCAGATAGTAGACATTGCAATTCTTCCTCAGAGTGGGTCGTAACTGCAGCATCATCTGCAAAAAGCAACTCTCTGATCAGTACCCTCCTAATTTTGGTCTTAGCCTTCAATCTCTGAGCATTGTAGAGGCCGCCATCTGAGCGTGAGTGAATGTATATACCACCATCCTGATCACGAAATGCATATTTCAGTAGAAGTGAAAAGTATATTCCAAAGAGGGTGGGAGCTAGTACACAACCTTGCTTAACTCCACTCTTGATTTCAAATTCTTCAGAAGTTGCACCATCAAACTTGATTATACCCTTCATGCCTGTGTGGAACGATTCCACAATGGACAGAAGAGTTGGTGGGCAGCCAATCTTCTTTAGTGCCTTGAACAGACCCTCACGACTGACCAAATCAAATGCCTTTGTGAGGTCGATGAAGGCAATAAACAGTGGTTGATTCTGTTCACGGCATTTTTCTTGCATTTGTCGCAATGAGAATATCATATCAATTTTAGACCGGTTCTGTCGAAAGCCACACTGTGATTCGGGGTAGACTTGATCTCCTAGGACTTGAAGTCTGCGCAGAACAATTCTGGCAAACACTTTTCCAACAATACACAGAAGTGAGATACCCCTATAGTTGTTGCAGTCGCTCCGATCGCCCTTGTTCTTGTACAGTGTTACGATGCTTGAATCTTTGAAATCCTGTGGGACTTGTCCTTCTCGCCAGCATAGCTCTATTAGCTGGTGGATCTGTATAGTGAGTGTGTCTTGCCCACTCCTGATAACCTCTATTGGAATCCCATCCTTACCTGGAACCTTGCCAGATGCAAGTTCATTTATAGCACACTTAACTTCTGTTATGGTGGGAAGTGTGTCCAGGTGGTCAAGAGTTGGTAGAGCCTCTATGGCGTTGAGGGCATCATCCGCTAGTTTGGTCTCACTTGAGTAAAGCTCTAAATAGTGCTCGACCCATATATCCATCTGCTGTTTCTTATCAGTGATGACTTCTCCAGTCAAGGTTTTCAATGGTGCACTTCTTTTGATCACTGGACCACAGGCTTTCTTTATTCCTTCATACATACTTCTTATGTCTCCCTTATCACTTGCGATTTGAATGGACTCACATAACTTGATCCAATAATCATTTGCACACTGCCTGGCAGCCTTTTGCACATCCTTCCTAGCTTGCCTTAGTTCACTCAGAGTGTTACGCGTTGGTCTTTCCTTGTTTCTTAAGAGAGCTTTCTTCTTCTTATCAATCAAGGGCTGCAGAGTCTCGCTGTTGGCCGCAAACCAGTCCTGCCTCTTATGATCCACAGTGCCGTAAACCCCTACGGCAGTTTTATAAAGAGTTTCCTTAATTTGACCCCACTTTTCATTTACTGTACAATTTTCTGGTGTATCAGTGAAAGCGTCTTCAAGTTGCTGTTGAAACTGAAAGCACTTTTCAGGATCGTGAGTGTTAATAATATTAATCCTGGGGAGATAATTGTACCTATTCACTTGTTGAAGAATATTCCCATTTACTTGTATATTACATTGTAGTATTTCGTTCATCCTAGTGACGACCATAATCTGTGTCTTTTTACAATTTAATTATAATCCTAATTGTTCACTGTGTGTAACAACTGCATCTATTAAATGTTGCAGGTCATGTTCATTGTCTGCAATATTTCTGAATATTCTTCAATAATCTTCAATATTTCTGAAAATACTTTCACTGTGCAGGTAATACAGATCTGGAGACATTACACATTCCTGTCTCACACCTCTCTTAATAGGCTGATATTGGCCTACTTCATTATCAACTCTTTTGGCAGCTTGTTATTTCCAATATATGTGTTTTACAAGTCTAAGGTCTTTTCCATCAATCTGTAGATCTTCAAGCATCCTTATCATGTCGACATGTCTTACTCTATCGAAAGCCTTTGTGTAGTCAATAAAGCAATGGTGTAGATATGTGTTTACTTCTATAGAAGTATGTTGTTTAATATTATTCTTCTGACGGTCAGCACAGCAGGTACTTCCATGACAAAATATCATACTCCATTGTGTACAGTGAGGTGCTGGAGGTGACAGGTTCGAATTTCGACGGTAATTATAGCTTTTAATGTTTATGTTGTCTTGTGCATTTTCAAGTCTCTATGTATTTCTTCTACCTATATGAGCGGCAAGTAATACATGTGTGTCATCTATGAACTATGCTATTCCCAGTTGTAGGCTGAGACACCCGGAAGCTTCACAAGCAATGTAAGTAACTTAACTGAAGATTGTAGTATCCTAGCCTTTATAACTATGTCGCGCTGAAGTTGGATCCTACAGACTGGTAAGCATAGTCAATGACCCTTTCAGGCCTTTACGCCTATTGGTAAATAGTGATAGCCCGATATTGTCTAGACCAATCGGCAATCGATGGGTGATGTTGTCAGTATCACAACGGCCGCCTTTATTTCTCAGAATATGTCCAGGTACCCACTTTAGTTAGGGTCGACCTGGAAGCTCAGGTCAAGCGTTAAAAACTCTCAGCCTGGAAGGCGTTCGAATACATCACTACCGGCTGGCGGGGAAGCAAACTAGACACTGCACTTACGCGGATCTCCCATAGATTGGTAAAAGTAATGTATTCACACTTTCACTTGCAGCTGTCCCTGACCCACCCATCAATGTAAAGGTCTCAAGTTGCCATGGAAACTCAGGTGGTCTGTCTTGGGAGCCTGGAAATGATAACGGAGCTGCAATCTTGGGGTATATCGTCCAGTTTAACACGTCAGACACTCCAGACATCTGGTAAGTTGTCATCATGAAATGTGATTCTGTCCTTCACTTATACTTTTATCCCACCGCTTGTACATCTGCACTTGCTTGGAGAGGAATTACCGTCAAGTAAATCGCTATATAAATACTCATCATAGTCATATACCGCGCGGGTGATCATTCTCTTCCACAAACACCTGAACTGTGTCTTCTTATTAGTTCGACTAAGGATCGTCTTCTGCGTCATTCTGTCAGCCCATCCTGTATTGTTTCCCTCTATCGATGCAAATATCTAATATCATCGAACTTCCGAGTGTTGCAGCCTTCACCAAAGTCCCTCATCATATAACATGGCCGAAGAATTGCGATTGTCTTGTACTGATTAAGTGTCTTTATAAACTCTTTACGAACTTACTTCTTGCAGTACTTGCATATTGGTCTTCTTAGCTGCCCATTGGATTCTTAGTATTCTGCAAAGAGATCACATCTCAGTAGCCTGCAGTGTCTTTCTACTGTCTATTTTCAATATCCCCGATTCACAGAAAGACCATAGAATGGGCAGTATTTATAGACCTAAAACGTATGTTCTGTCTTCCCTGGGCAGGAATAAGTTAGACATACTATTTTGCGCCTCATAAAATGCTGTCTTTGGTTGTATTATACTGCATGTCATCTCTGTGTTACTTTTGTTCCGATATTTCCATTGGGATAATAGTGCGTCTCCCTAATTGTTTTAGTGTTATCCTGTTTGCTGTCACTGTACACCGTGATTGTTTTTTTTTTTCTTTCTGTGTCATGACCATGACATTTTATTTTAGTGTTGTGTACTTTAGTCCTTTCATTTCACTTACATTTATTACGATGTATATTATTTATTACGATGTCTATCATTTGTTACGATGTCTATCATTATTAAAAGAATGGCTACCCTTATTTTTTTTAATGCCATTAAAATTACCTCTATCGCTCTTCGTGCTAGGAACGATTACGATGAACAGTTTGACAGCAGCAGGGTCTCTGTTACCCTTCAGCTGTATCCTTGGGGAACCTATTCATTCAGAGTCAAGGCCAAGAACATACTGGGCTCCAGCAAACCCAGCGCCTCCACGTCGCGAATGTGTACAACTCCGCCAGACAGACCTGACCGCAACCCAAGCAATGTGAGGACACGGACGGACGTCAAGAAAACTCTAATTGTAGAGTGGACGGTGAGTCTTTGACTATACTAGTATTACTAGCATTAGACATCATTCTTACTGGTTGAATGTTAAATAGTAGTCGGAGTCTGTAGCTTAGTAGTTGGGGAAACGCATTTGGATGATTCCCCGACATTCCAAGTCGAGGATGTGAAATTAGCGACGAGTAATCCGAGCAGATCACTTTTCTTTGATTTTGACGTTATTCGACGTCAGCAGTTCATAAAGCTCTGGCAAACTCATCATGAAGCAGGTAATTTGCCTTGATTTCGATGGTATGAGACGTCGGCCGTTCAGAAAGCTATAGCAAACTCATCATGAAGCATGTCCTTGTCTTCTGTTTCGATTGTATGAGACGTCGGCCGTTCAGAAAGCTATGGTAAACGCATCATGAAGCAGGTCCTTTGTCTTGATTTCGATGGTATGAGACGTCGGCCGTTCAGAAAGCTATGGCAAACTCACCATGAAGCAGGTGCTTTGCAGAACGTCGTTCTCGTCACGGCACATCGATAAGGAAACCAGATAGAAGAAAAGAGAGTTAATCAATTTTCAGGAATCAATGGTGCAGTCTACAGGTCTTAGAACGTCGAAGTCGGCCAATGTGGAACATTTGCTTATTGGGAATCATAGAATTAATAAAGAAAACGCATTTCGTAAACTACATTCAACGAACAATGATGGATTACTCAAATACATCGAGCGATTATTGATTAGGTGATTCCAGCCGTTTCTATGCAAACAGAAGGACTTCCTTTTAAATCTTAGACCACCGTCTGGATAACATGCTTTAACCCTAACAATATCAGTGACTATATGTTTAGTATTTCAGCCAAATTATTATTCGTGTATTCAAGTCATATGATATATAACTCTGTAGTATGCACCGGATAAGATGCAGCGAAATATGCCAAGCTTTACATTGTGCGATATATTTTTTGTGACTTCTGTGTATAAATTCACTAAGGGAATACATTGTTTTGAATACCACCAATGTTGCTTAATCCTCTCATCCACAATCTGACTATGTTAACCCTGTCCACTTTGACCTTCATATACACTCGGACTGACATACCGGGATAAAAACAAAGTCCAGTTTCCAATAAACGGGTTGTAATATTGCTAGGCCACACCACCCGCTATTATAAATTATTACTACTACTACTACTACTACTACTACTACTACTACTACTACTACTACTACTACTACTACTACTACTACTACTACTACTAATAATAATAATAATAATAATAATAATAATAATAATAATAAAAGACCCTTTTCCACGTCGTGTCGTTATGGTTATATAGCGCTTGCTCGTGGTTTTACAGAAAAATTACTAAGGCCAAAGTATTTCGATTTCTGAGGCATGCAGCTTATAAGCCAGTTTTCTTCGCGTTCAGATCATACAGAATTGTGAATCATTCTGCCTTCCTTGTTAAGTTTCCTGGGATACATAATGTTGTAGTTTCCCCTTGGTCTTTCACATCCACGCGGTTGTCAACTACGCCCTTAGCCTTTAACAACCTTTTAAGCCTGCTTTTGAGTCAGTGCACTGGCTTTTTGCGTGAGGATTATATTTCCATATTAGCAGTGTCCTATGCCATCAGGCGAACCCTTTCCAACTTCTGAGGTACTTGTAATTTAAGTCCCCAATTCAAGGACGAGAAGTCAACATTTAAGTCCAGACGTCGGGCCCGTGGAAAAAATCCCACTGACCCGCGGTCCGATAAGACGGCAGTCTGAGTGAATATCTGCCCTGCTCTGTGGAATTTTCACTAACTGATTAGCTAGCAAATTTATAAACATCCCGTGACATACTTAGCTCTTAGAGGCCGGGAGGCCAACAGTTTTGGACAAAACTTTAAAGCTGAACTTTGTGTGTCATTTTAACATGGTTATATAATTTAAAGACCTCCATAGTTATATCGAATACTGAATGTAAGAAACGACATCACTGCACGCCAGACATTACCACAATTCTCCTCTTCAGAAGCAATCATAAGCTTTCCGCTGGATAGAGAACACGATACATACACACATTGTCATTGTTACTGACTCAGAAAGCATGCTGAGGAGGGTGAGAACAGGCAAGCTTCGTGCAGAGTGGCTTGCTTCGCTTCGGAGGTCACGTGTAGCAAGCATCACCTGGATCTTTTCTCCTATGAACAGGCGGACAGATTGGCTGGCTCGGCAAAACTTGGTGGAGTATTGATGTATGACAAAACAGATGTGGTTGCGGCCTTGTGGGAGCACGTGTACACCTCGGAGGAACAAATGGATCACCATGGTCTGGTAAGAATGAGACAGCGAGGTGTGACGAGGGGATCTGGCCGATGCTCGACGCTCAGAGGAAAGGCGAGACGGACATATAATCAGATTGCTACTGGAACTATTAGTGTTGGAACTCTTCGCTGGCTGCTGAGGATGGGGACTGAGCGCTTATGGGAATGTCCCGAATGCTGTGATGTCGGTTCCTAAATCAATCAATCAATCAATCAATCAATCAATCAATCATAAGTCTTCAACTGATTATTCCAGGAGCAATGACGTATCACTTATAATGCCGATGTAAGGAGCCTGGATGCAGCTGCGGTGTTCGCCTCAGACTCAGAAGAGACAGGGTTCAATCCCAACAGAGGGCTGAGGATTTGTCCAAGAACCTTTAATATCTAGTGATACCACACCACCCCCTGGTCTCTTGGGTAGTGATATAGGATACCGTGACTTCTGGGATATGGGCGGAAAACAGGAGGTCCCGTGTGCAAAATTGTTAGAAAAGAAAAGCTAACCACGGGTAGACATAACCTGTGACCTTGGGTGGAATTTGTCTAGGGCAGTGGTTCTCAACCTTTATGGCCCATGCCCCCCCCCCCTCGTTTACCATATGTTCAGAACGTCATTCCCCACCCCCACCTCTTTTTTTTTTGAATTTCCTCCCTATACCTTACACGGTATACATAAAAATGGAAGCTAAATTTAATATCACATACTAGAACAAGTCTAGCCGGCTCCCTGGCCGAGGAGTTAGCAGCTTTCTCCGTTAACCCCGAATACTCTCGTGGTTGACTTGAGCGCACGAGAATTAGAAGTGGTTCGAGTGGCGCCAGTGACTTATGAGAGTATGGAGCCGGTCGCTCAGAAAGTCGTGGCGTGCTGATGAGCGTAATCTAGCCTAGGAATTAACATACAGCTGAAAGATGCTGGTGTTGACCGCAATATCCTGAATCAGGATGGAAACGCGGGAAAAAAAATGTCTAGACATCTATATAAAACGTGATTTGCGGGTCTACTTACATTATAAAACGAATTTAATTAGGGCGAGAAGTATAGAAACGTAAAATTTAGAGGGAAAAACAATATCAAGTAACTGGTTCTTGTATGCTTGCTTGCTTGCTTGTGTTCGTTGGCTTGAGCTCCAACGCGAAGTCCTGTATGTCGGATGAAGGCATCCAGTTGTCCAACATCAGTGTGATATCATACAGGACCTGAGTTTTTTCGTGAGTATCCGTTGTCCCATGTCTGGCTTATTGGTGTGCAGACTGGTGGTTCCTCGCCGTACAGGCAGACACTCTCCGACTTCGGAGGAATCGGCGATCCTACTGACTTTAGCCAGGACCCCGAAGGGACCATGTTGCCCAGGACGCTCGACGAGGACGCGTCAATAGGTCTTTGGCCAGTATATAACCTGGCCCCTGGTGCCCTTTGGGAAAAACCTCTGGGGCCCCTGGTTCTTGTATTAAAGGCGAAAAATTTCCCCCCTTTAAATTAAAATTTCCCTTCCCCCTTTT